>JAQZBX010004598.1:0-59531 GCA_029593785.1 Cabassous unicinctus | reverse complement strand
CTATCCTTCAATATGCAACTATACTCTATCCCTTTACCATAGATTATGTCCATATGGGTGATGGCTCACAGCCTACTCTTCTCTTTCTCTCCCTTGTTAACCTATCTTTCAGACAATGGTTCTCAGAGAATGCTCTCTTTCCTCAGTTCAAATCAGTGAGATCATATACTGTTCATCCTTCAATGCCTGACATGGTAAATATCATCAAAAATTATTAAACTGTACAGTCTAAATTGTAAGCTATACTGTAAAAAAAAAAAAAGTTATTCATCTAAGATCATTGAAATAACCAGCATTTGAAGGTAGATCATTTGGACTGCAATATTTATAAACTTTCAGTTGTGATATTCTATTCCCACCGATTCTTTGACTTTGAGAGAGTTATCTTAACCTGTTTAATTATGAAAGGTAACAATTTCCAAGAAAAGGTAACTCTTGCTGTAGAAAAATCCTGATGGCAGAAAAGTGCTGATAAAGGGACGAGGGATTCTCTCTTACATACCATCACCATCGTCAACCTCACCTTCTCAATGCAGCTAGAGATGACGGTGCAGAACAAAAAGCTTGCCATCTTTATAGTGATTACTGAGTAAAGCAGGCACTGTTTTTAATTCATTCAATCCCTACAAACAACACAGTGAGGTAGATGTTCTTAATTTACAATTGAGGAAACCGGGACACTAAGTGATTAAATAACTTACCCAAGGTCAGATAATAGTATACGGCAAAACTGGATTTGGTATCCAGGCATCTTGACTCCAGAGTCTGCTCCCTTAACCACCATGCTACTTTATATTGCACTATAAAATAACTTAAATTTAGGTTTTTAGCTTATATGGTATTTTACATTGGTAGTCCTTATTAGACCAGTTGTGACTATGAATATTTAAATATATATGTGTAAAATAGATATGTTTTATGCCAAAAAAACATATTTAATGAGCACCTACTCTGTGTTTATCACTGGAGAAGCATGGCAGATTGGTTCTTATTCTGGAAAAAAAGTTTTTGCAAGAGAAAATAGCATTAAGTAAATGCTTGCTTATTTAAATTACAGATCTAACAAGTGCTATATTGTTTCACATACACAGAGTAATGTGAAATGACATAACAGAGACAACTAAACTTTCATTTTAATGACAAAACATCCCTTCTTAGTTAATATACTTCATGTGATAAAAATTTAATATTTCTTCCAATATATGCACAATTCATCATTTTTGTTCTCCCATCTTACACTCATCATGTACTTAAGTCATAATGTAAACATTATTTAAATTACTGTATCAAGGATCTATATTTTGTTAACTTGGTTATAATGCCCTTATTCATCTTTATAGTGGTGCTTTGGGCAGAACTTTGCTGGGAGTAATAAATTACTTCAAAGACTTTGTTTCAAGCAGGTTGCTCAGATGTTCATTTGGTTAATAAGAGGAAGACTGGCAGATTTTTTTGCCTTTCCTGCTCATTTATATCAAAAGAACATCAGGGGAAAATTACCCCATGGCTTTCTAGGCCATGCCTGGTATATTACAATTACCTATGAAGAGTTAGCCAAGTTTGGGAAATGGGGACCAAAGTCAGCCAGTGTGGGTGTGTGTATGTGTGTTTATGGGTAAAATTTTCTCAGTTACGAATTGGTTTTTTACATGTTCTAACTGAACAGTCAAGTTCCTCATTTCAAATGCTAAATAGCAGAGAGGACCATGCAGTACAGTGGAAAGATTAAGGGATTTGGAATCTTTCAGAACTAAATTCAAAGCCAGGCTCTGATACTTGCTTATTAAATATGTGTCCATAGACAAATTAATTCTTTGAGGCTACACACCTATTTATCTATCTGTCCATTCATCTATCTACTTATGGTAAAGATGATGACAGCTACCTCTCAGTGTCAACTTTGGGCTCAATATGTAATTTATCTAAAATGTCTACACAATGCCTGGTACATAGAGAATACTCAGTTTGACAAAATTACTATAACAGCTAAACTCATCACACAAGTTTCAATTGCAAGCATCAGTGAAATCAAAGACAATATGAAAAGGCACATAATTGTGGAAGGTTTTCTGATTTTCTTCTGGAATTGAATTTCTTACATAGTAAAGATTGATAGAATAGCAGATGTTCATATCTGAATTTTATAATCATTAAACCATTGACAAAAATGTCTCATTGAGCACTCAAAACTATTGAGGCTAATCAAAATACTGGAGCAAGCCTGTCACAGTTAAATTAGTATCAAAAATATTAAAGACTTTGTAAAGATATCCACCTGTGCTCCCTGAATGTGAACAGAGAGTATCCAATTTATTTTTGCTATATTCTTATAGAAAGAACTGCAAAATTTACAGAAACTTTAAAAATCCTTACTATTTTCCTGAGAAGTCAAATTCAACAGATTGATAGAGTCATTTTAAAGAAAATGGCAAGCTCCAATGCAATGAAGTCCTAAAACTCTGAGTACCTGATGGACTCAGTTATAAATAAAAATTATATAAAATAAATGCTGTGTGAGTCTTTATAATGTTCAAGGATCTTTGGACATGTGGACCCATGGAAACTTAAAATTTTGAAAGCTTCTGTGTTTATTCATTTTTGGCAGGAACACAAATTTGCATGGAGTCATCTCATGCTAATATGTGTTTTCTGAAAAGTGAAAAAACGTTAGCATTCAGTTTGCCATGCATGCATGTGTTCATTCATTTAATAAACACCTCCTGAGCAAGGCCAAAGGAGGTTATGTTATGGAGATTACACTCAACAATCTATTTCTGACCATCTAATGGGTGTTTCATGTAGATACTCATATTACAGTAAAATTTATTATAGGAATAAAGAAGATGAAACTACAAATGTGGTGTGAATGAATCACAGTGAGATTCTCAAAGGAGGTAATATATGAGCTGAATCTTAAAAATGAGAAGAAGTTTGGCTGCCAGAAAAAGAAGAGAAGAACCAATATATTCGAGTCATGAAAAGCATATACTCTCTGTTTTCTGGGTATCTACTACTGTAAGCAAGACAGTTCCATCCATCTGCCCCATGGGATCTAAGCCCCCTCTCAATCAGAAGCAGAGTGGACATCACCATCCTAAAATCCTCAAGATTGAGGAATGAACAAACATGAGGCAGGAATGCAACTATGGACTAAAGTAGACTCATTATTATTCTAGCAATGGAAGAACGTGTAACATTGATATAAATGCAGTGGTCACCAGAGGTTCTTAGAGGTGGGAGAGGGAAGAATAGGTGTAACATGGGGTATTTTGGGGACTTTGGAATTGTTCTGAATGACACTGCAATGATGGATACAGACCATTATACAGTTTGCCAAAACCTGCAAAAATGTGCAGTGTAAAGTGTAAACTATAACGTAAACTATTGACCACGTTAGTAGCAATGCTTCAATATGTGTTCATTAATTATAACAAATGCATCACACTAATGAAAGATGTCATTAATGGGGAAAAGTATGGGAGGGGGAGAAGGTGGGCTATATGGGAATCCCCTGTATTTTTTATGTAACATTTATGTAATCTAAAGCTTCTTTAAAAATAAAATAAGCTTTCTTAAAAAGCATATACCAAAGCAAGGAAGAGTGCTACGAATGACGTTCAGTGGGTAAGGTTAGTGCTGTGCATCCAGCAGCATAGTAGTAGAGATTTCTCAAGACAGGCTGGGAGCACATTGTGAGGGTCCTTGCATGCCAGACTAAGTAAGTGGTCTTGTATAACTTGTCTCATACAGGTCCTTTTGAATACCAACAGGTAAAATATTGATTGTTTACCTCTCTAAACTTAGAGAAGCCATTCTTACCACTTTCCCTCCTGCTTCATCTCTAAAGTCAACTTCCGCATTAACAGAATTAATATAAATACCATTATTCTATTGGTTGGTTACAAAATTTACAGCAAGATTTTAAAACCTACAAAACCTTAACAGTTTTGGACATCATTCTATCTCTAGACTAAGACAAAATAACTGTACCTGAACTTTCTTGAGTGAAAATCCAACATCTCTGAAAACGTCTAGTCAAAAGAACCTATTCCTTACTATCTGTGTGATTTCCCACTGTAGCCAACCTGGTGACATGCTGGGGTCGGGTGGGTCAGTGAGTGGTGCTGGTGGGAAACGGTAGGTACCTCTAATTGTAATTTTTCATTTGACCAGCTAGAAGGCCCTAATTGTACTTATTCTGAATTGCTATATTTTCCCACTCATACTTATAAAGAAAAAGAGAAAACAACAGTTTCATTACATACTATTTATTTCGAAAATGAGTTAAATTATGAGACCCGTGTGATTTTCTTTTTGTTTTCCTAATTATTTCACAAGCTCTTTGACTTCTTTACTCATGTTCTTATTAAAATATGATGTTTAATTAGAATCTCCTTTTCTTTTTTGTTTCAATTTACTCCATAAAAATAAAATTTCAAAGAGATACTCAGAACATCATTTTCTTTCTTTGGATTTCTCTACAGAGTTCAACAGTGGCCTTAAAGCAGTCCTATGGTGGAAGGAGACATACAGAACTTGAGCAAAACAAAAAGAGAAGTAGAGACTGAAGAAAATACAAGGAAGCTTGAGAAGAGATGTCCTCAAGAAGTTGAGTGAGCTCCAAATGACCTTGTCTCCCTATCGCACCCCATCCCAGTCTAGGCTTGGGAAGAAGGGTCATCAGTCAGAGTCTACTTCCAGGTGGTGAGAGACCTGTGAGCAGTGTAAGGCTATGCTCCCTCTTGGTCTTTATTAACTATGTACCAGATGGGACTTGATCCTGGGCAAATCCTGAAATATAAGGAACAGAATGTTTTGAAATCTCCATTCCAATCACTTGATTATTAAAGGGCTGTTCTGGTAATTATTTTCTGCTTAATAAAATAATTGTAGACAGTGATCATTTCTTCAAAATAGAAAAACAACTAATATCATATAATTTGTATAAAGAACAATAATAATTATTATTACCACTTTGATCACTTACTATGTGCTAAGCACTGTGATAAGAACTTCAAATATATTGACTTATGTAACACTTTCAACAACTGTAAAGGGAAGTACTAATACTAACCCACGTGAGAACTGAGGTATTTGAAGTTTAGCAAGATTAAGTAAATGTGGTTGAATCCAGACTAATTGCAGTTTTTACACTCATAGCCATCCTATATAATGGTTGGAATGAAAGAAGAAAGAGTTAATAGAAGCATAGGAAAATCCAAAAGCAATGCCTTCATTAAAGTTTTACCTAATCGGGCACTTGGAATTGATTTACAGATATTAAATATTTAAGTTATAAACACGTTATAGATTAGATGGAGAGGGGATTGTGAGCTCTCCATGTGGGAGCTGACTAAACTTCACAGTAAAAGGAAGAAGCATTTCATGAATAACTAATACGCTAAATTAATTATAAAAACATTGTCACATTCTGAATCAGTGTCTGTATGAGTGATGATATCAGTATTAGCTGGATTGTCTGTTTTTAATTTGGCAGACAGGAACAACAAATTCCCCAAGTCCTCTAGAGGTTAACATTCCCAGTAAGTAGCTACAAATTTTTCTTGACGGGACAGATTTAGTATATTCATTTCTTTTCAAAATTGTCTGCTAGGCAGCCTACCATTGACTATGTCTTGATATTGGGTCTGTGTGTCAGCTGTGGCTCTGGGGGGCTCATTTAGGTACAACTAGCTGTGGTGCTGAATTGTGTGTTGGGTTCAAGTCTCTTGCATGTGTTTTCTCATTTTTTAAATTCAACAGTTACTCAGGTCATGTTCTTCTTATAGTGGATTACAGGAGCTCAAGAAGGCAAGGTACTCCATGCCCACATGCTTAAGCACATACCATGTCCATTAACATTTCATTAAACACAGAAAGTCACATAGTGAAGTCCAAGATTATAGCACTGGAAATATATATTCCATCCACAGTGGAAGACAGTGCAAAGTTACATGGCAGAAGATCAAGATGTAATTAATCTACCACAATGCCCTGATAAGGTCAGCAAATGGAAACACCTGATTTTTAAATGGACAAATATATACATAATTTACCTTTAAAATTGATAATTGTATCAGTTCTTTGCCATGAGATAACCAGTAATCATTTTTTTAAGCCTCTAAATATCATCTTTTACTCACTTCATATCTCATGACAAAGTGGATGATTAGAAAATAATAGTATTTGAAGTAATATATTCTGTAAGTTGACTTAACTGGGGGGTAATTATTTATAATACATCTCAAAGTGCTGAAAGCAAATGTAAAACGGTGCTGGTTCCGACTCTTAGTGCCTCTGTGTGGTAAAACCCCATCTTTACCTCACGAATCCTCAACATACCATAGGTGATATTTTGCTTTCTGAGAGATGAACCTGATATAAGATCTAGGGTCAATTACATACCCTAAAGAGTCATAAAGCTTATAAAGATTCTGGTACATTTCCCATGATTCATTTTTTGAAACTTATTTCAGAGACCACTTATAGAGTAATAATTAAAATTTTTAACTGTGTAGGCAAGTTACTTAATATTTTTTTCAGTTGTCTTTTATTCTGTGAAATAGGGATAATACCATCTCTTAAGAGATACATGGATTAAATGAAATAACTCCTATAACACATATAGCACAGTGCCTTGAAGGTAGATGCACATAAACTATTGCAATTATTTTATTATAATAATTATTAGCCTTTCCCTGGAACTCATAAAAAAAGAGTAACACCTCTTTGTGAGACTTCAAAGGGCTATATAAGAATATTCTAAGCATATTTAGAAGCCATTGCCTTGAAAATTGATTTATTTTAACCGAGGAATTGGAAAGAGAAGCCAGCAGCATCTCATTGGAAACGTAAGAGAAGAAATTACAGTAAAATCAGAAAATAAAATAGAAAATGAGAAAGAAAACCTAGGACACCCAGGCAGTAAACTGTGGTATGACTAGAGAGAAGAGAATCAGGGAGTTGAAGGAAAGGAGAGCAAGCACTGGGCAGTCAGCACAGTGAGGAGAGCGAGTTTCTGGAAGATAAAAGGAAGCTGTGTAAGCAGTTGAAGATGGAAAGCACTTGATTCCTTCAGAAAGATTGATAGGATTTCAGTAACATTTTTTTAATAGTTGGAAGAAAGAGAAAAGTATGGCTTTTAAAGAAAACTATGAATATATTACCTCAAGTCCTACTGTCAAATATCATCTTCTAAAGGAAAATAGGTCCAAGGCTACTCCTCTTGGCCCATGAATTTCCAACTTTGAAAGCTTTTCTAATGTCATATTTGAAACTTATTTAGGGTCAATTAAAAAAAAACCTAAACTCTTCTTTAGTTTCTTCCACACATGAGCCTTCACAAACAGAACATTTACTTTCTAATGACGATGCTAAAACTGATGGGTAAATTGAATTTTCCAGGTTCAGAGTAGCTCTGGCAGGGTCGCTTTTAAATTTGAAAGACAACACCAGCCTTGCCAAATTCAAATTCTATATAACAATAGAAAAACATATTTTTCTGTTTTCCAAGGAAAATATTTATCTGCATTTATATTTATCCTTTCTTGTTTTTTTCAAAGGACTTCCAGTGTATTGGGATATCAAAAAAGCATAAAGGTCACTTAATAAATAAATCAGAATCATTGAAGCCAACTTTCCTTTGAAAATGACATGGAGCAAGCAACTTGGACAGAATAAACCCTTGAAACAAGAATTCTGACCACATTTGGGAACAGAAAAATAAGTTGGTATTTGTGTATGTGATAAAGAGCACAGGATAAATACTTTTATAAAATATTGGTGAAATTTTTTAGGCTTTCATATATTGAATTATTATATGCCCAAGGCAAAGGAGTGTGTGTCTGTGTGTAGAAAAATTTTATATGTATAATGATATTGACTTCATTATCAAGAAACATTTTTGTTTACAATCACAAACTATTAAGTAAAACATTAGTTGAAGAAACTTATAGAATAGATCAAGGTACAAGAATTATATGAAATGACTAAAGTCATCTGCCTGGAAAAAAAAGTGTTCTTCCATTTCAAGAGGTATTTCAAGTATCACCTTTTCTGTGGAAAAGAAAAGAATTTGTGGAAAATTCTCTGTATTATACATTCACACCAGACATTGTAGTAATTATTACTGTTAACAAATTATTTGGTTCTTCTGTCTTTCTAAACACACTGCGCTTCCCCACTCCCTATGAAGGTAAGCATGGTCATATGACTCGCTCGGACCAATGGCATGTAAGGAAAAGCAATGTATGTCAGTTCCAGGTGGAAGTTTTAAAAGTCAGCGTGTGATTTGCCATCTACGTTTTTCCCTTTTTGTGATGAGTTGAATTATGTATCCCAGGGCGAATGAGGATGTTATTTATCTTAATCCACACTGTGGGCTTGAAACCATTGTGAAAAGGACGTTTTGGAGATGTTATTTTTAGCTAAGATGTGCCCTGTCTGAGATTGGAAGTTAAACCTATTCCCGGAGGTTTTCTGAAGAGAAGGTCACATGGAGGAGCAGAAACTGGAAACCAAAGGAACCTGGAAGAGAAAGAAGACATTACCATGTACATTGCCATGTGACAGAAAATCCAAGGACCTAAAGATCACCAGCAACAAGCCTTAGAATGCCACATTTTTTTGTGGGCAAATTACAGACTTGCTGATGCCTTGCTTAGGACTTCTCCTAGCCTTAAAACCATGAGCCAAAAAAATTCCCATTGTTTAAGCCAACCCTCTTCATGGTATTTGTGATTGCAGCTGGGAAACTAAAACACTTGTAACAATGATTATTAAAGCATATGTCAAGAGCATGTCTTTGTTAGCTATGTCCCTGGGTGCTTCCAATAAATAAAGCAACCTGCCAACCTGCATTAGACCTACAGAATGAGAAGGAAATGAAATGTGATCATGTTAGGCCACAGAGATTGTGGAAATCACTCATTACCTGCCAAGTATTCAAAGTATATTGCCCAGTTGTATGTCTGTTTTTTCATTAGATTGTAAATATTTTTAGGATCTGAGTCCCATATTTTCACTAAAGTTTTAGTTGGCATATACTAGAAACTGAAAAGGGATTATTGTATAAATATTATTAAATAGTAGTTACATCATTTCTATCTAGTCAAACAATTGAGAAATAAAAGAATGTGTATTGATTAATTACAGCTTCATTTTGATAGCTATAGTTTGAAACTTAAATCTCTCCCAACTCCAAAAATACTCTTAATTGAAAGTAATTGTAAATTTATATTGTCATAAATAGATGCACATGAATTATGTAGAACCAAATATAAGAGAAGTGGTATAAATAGCAATAAATTTAGCTTAGTAACTTGATAAAGATTGAATGCCCTTGACATAAAAATGAACTCACAATCTTTTTCACTACCAGTGAAGTGTTTTCTCCATATTTGTGAAAAAATGCAGTTAATGTGCATTCCCATATGATGCATTATTTTATTTTCTATTAGTCAATTTTTTGAGCTCATTAGTTTTAATAATCCGTTTCCACCCATTTCATCCCCAAACACCCAATTGTCCCTCCTTGTGAAAAATTCTACAAATTCATGAGCTTCTTCTCAATTGGACTCTTAAATTTGTACTATAACACACTAGAAAAAATCTAGCAGACATCTGAGGGAAAAAAAAAACTAGAAATTCATTGTAAATTTTATAATCTTGAATCCAAATTTTGAGCTGCAATCATCTATGCCTCAATCTTTGTTTACACCAAATCCATTGTGAAATTGGATGTCTGGGAAGATTAAAAATCTTTAAAAAACTTTAAGTTGGTTTCATAAATGTAATGGTGGTGATGGTAGTGTTTTTAACTTCTACCACCCTTTAGTTTTCCATTTCCTGTTATAGAGATTATTGGCTATATTCATGTGATCACATCCAGTTCTTTACCCAACATTATAATTGTGCAGTACAAGGGAACAAATGAGAGTTATTACTTTGGGTTATGCAGAAAAAAATCCATGAATTAAGGATCTGGATTTTTCAACTTTCAGCCTTAATTTATGAAGATAGGGACTTTGCT
This sequence comes from Cabassous unicinctus, assembly GCA_029593785.1. Lineage (NCBI taxonomy): Eukaryota > Metazoa > Chordata > Mammalia > Cingulata > Chlamyphoridae > Cabassous > Cabassous unicinctus. The sequence goes on along the minus strand of JAQZBX010004598.1, from coordinate 49,501 downwards.
TATTATGTTTTCCTGTTACTTCTGTTGTAACTTAGGAGATTGACTATATTTAGACTTTAATGTTCTAACCCAGGAGATCGACCATACTCAGACTTAAGACTTTAGTTACTTTTATTGAGCTAAGCCCGCGGGCGTCTGCAGCACACCTTACGCAGGAGAGAACTGCAGCCCTGAGGTTTTAAAATGGCTCCCTTTTATAGGGGGTCGCCGACGCAGTTTGCAAGGAAGCAGGGTGTACAGAAGCGGATCTTGGCGGTTAGCTAGTGTCTGCATAACTTTAAGGTTCTGATAACTTGGGACACAGCTGCAAGGTTGAGATGTTTTTGCAAGGTCGCTCAAGGGAGGGGAGGTTATGTGCTTCCTAGATAGGACACTTAGGGAACAATAGAAAGTTTTTTTCTCTAAGTTACTTTGGGTAGGCTAATTTGGAGCTAGAGTACAACTTTAGGTAAGCTAATTTAGAGCTAGAGTACAACACTTCAAGACACCATACATACAAGGGGAGCTCTATAAATACATATAAAGTGTTGTTACATGTGATATTTTCATTTTCTTCTTTGACATCAAGAAACAGCATTCCCAAACTTGATAACTGAGGTGAGTTTAATAAGAGGACTTTATACAAAAGTATGAGTGGGGTTAAAGAAAAGAAAGTGGGCTGGTGCAATATTCCAGGGGCTGATACTGGAGTAGAAGGACACACCCAATAAGTGGTGACCCAGTGTGAAAGAATCCAAGGAAATAAATACGCTGACCTCTTTCTCCTCCCTTCTTCTCCCTGCCTTCCAGTGCCTCCCATTGGCCATGGCCAACTCAAAGCCAGATGGAAGGAATATTGTGATGAGGTCCACAGCGGCCAGCCCCCTGGAGCACAGTGCAGAGCACGGAAAGGTCAAGTGTGGATCTAGTGGGCAAGCAGAATGCATCCAGCACATCATACTGTAATTTGTAGTGCCTTCAAAACTGTAGCCAACAAGCTACGCAGTACTTTTCCAAAGCAAACTAAACCTAGCTTATTAACTCTCAATTGTTTATTGACAACTTATTTTGAACCAAACTAAATATTTTAAAATGTGGTTATAGCGTTACAAAATACTGCCCATTTAAAGATTTAAGAAAAGAAGTTATCCTGCTGGGATGATGAAGGTAGTATCAAATTTCAGTCATATGCAAGTCAACTCTATGAAAGGAAATGGGAATTCATAAAGGCTGTCGTAAAGCAAAACAGGCCTTATTAACCATCTTTCAAATGCCTCAATAACCTCACCATATGCTAACCTGAGAACTGGCTTTTAGCCCATTTTCCTTCTTCCTCATAGGTGCCCTAATTGCCTTTCTTCCCTGACTCTTTTATTGGCATTGCTTTTGGCAATATCATTTTCTTTCCTCATATTTAGTTCCCCGTATTTGTGATCAGAAACCCAATGCTCAGAGTAACAATTTAAGATTCAGGAATCCAGTCCTGTCACATAACTCTGTCCAACTTAGCACTTAAATGCAGCCTTCTTTTGATGACCATTGAAATGAAGAATTATTTTATTCTTAATTTCTTAATTTAATAGACTGTTGTTTGTTAGATTTACCATTCATTTACTGTTGCATACGTATCTATCTCTATGCTAGGTGCTCACAATGACTTTAGAAGTCCTAAAACGATTACAGCTGCTTCAAGTTAGAACTATTGCAAATCACTAACATTTCGGGAGAAAAAAAATTACCCTGGGATATTCTGCTTGAATGAGATTGCCTTTTCTTTGTAAGCGATGCCCTTGGAAGTCAGTAAGCTGTATACGAAGGTGAGAGGGTTTTAGAGTTAGGCATAATTGTACTTGAACTCTTTCTCACCATCTTACTAGCTATCTGAATATGGGACAAATCTCTGAACTTCGAGGGTCTAATTTTACACTCATAGTTTTTCTGTAGAGTACTGCAGGATCCTTTGAAGGAGCAGCACATTCAAAAATATATGTGAGAATAAACAGCAAACCTCCCCAAACTGGAGTCTTCAGCTAAAAATAGGGAAATAATATCTATTTCAAGTTCATTAGGAGGTTGAATAAACTCGTGGTGTTCAATAGGAGAAAGGACAGATGTTAGGAATGCAATTCAAACCCCCATCACTAGCAAGGTGGTATAGCCTTGTTCAGTTATCTTCTTGGTAAAATAATGAAATAATAGTGACCATCAAATTAATTTGTTATGAATCTTTAGTGAGTCGATGCTATTTAAATGTTTGCTCCAGTGCCAGGCTGATAGTAAGCATTCAACAGAGTTCCTGCTTTATATAAAGGTCTTGGCAAATGTTGATTTCCTTTTTCCCCACCCTTGTGGGCCTCATTTGATAGCTTTATAGAAGCATGCAAGCTCCAGGTGCTTGAAGAAAAGGAAAGTTGTTGTTCACCCTTCTTTCTGTTCCTCCCTTCCAATTCCATTGTGGTCCCCTACCCCCACCCCCTGCCACTCTCCTTTTTTCTCTCAAGGATTTGTTTTGTCTACAAGGAGTTATAAAGGATGTGTAGCAAAGGAGGACTTAAAAGTGTCTTTTGGTGACAGAACATACATGCCAGGGGGAGACAAGCTGCCACCGAGATCTCAGCCAGCTGCCATTGGAAGCACATACCTGCATAATCAGGCCAGATGAAAGTCAAGAGCTTCCTTCCGTGATGAAATGGGGGGGCTGGGGCTGTGGGGGAGCCTGTGTTCAATCACAGCTGGAGGAGAGGCCCATGGGGAGAGGCCAAAGCATTAATTATTAACCCTAAGTGTGATGGAAAGCTATGGAAGGGTTCAATGGCTACATCCTCCCAGGGGCACAGGGCACGTGAAGAAACAGGAGAAAGCCTGTGCAAGCCACTTTTTCTTTATAAGGGATGTAGTTTAAATAAGGAAAACAAACATCGGTAATGAGACTAATAATAGCCTGTAATCTTTCTATGCTAGATAAAGATTTTACAGTCAGCACACAAAAGGTCAAGGAAATCTTGCTCAGGAGAAGCTCTTGCTGGGAAACTTGTGGAGCAGGATGTGTGTGTTTCCACATACAAGCTCACACTCAAGCATGATTTCTCAGTGCTTATTTTTTAATCTTTATGTACCATGTAAACTTATACCTGTTAAAAATTCTATCTGTCCCTCCAGAGAATGCAGAGAAAATGTGGAAGAAAAACCCATGAGATGGTTTAAAAGAGCAAAGGGTAAGAATTAAAATGAAAAATATAACAAAGCAACAGAAAAAAAGGAAATATATATATATTAAACAAAACAGGAAAGACAATTTTCATTTTTAATGAGAAATTAAATAAGTTTCTGTTCATAAGGCTATATGTAGGAATACAATTTTGATAACTGTTTCCACACCAAAAATGAAGGATTTTTCTTACTTTTTTTTTTCTTTTGGGAAGGAACTGTATTCCTAGTCCCACCATCTGGTTTACCTATCACTATTGCCACAGTTACTGGGCTGGAGCCTGGGATGTGCCCCAAATGGGATTGCCAGCTTCTACTCTGCCATGGACCTGGAACCGTATGTGTGTGTTTAGGCACTGAGGAGAAAGGAGTGAGTGCAGAGCTGATTCTGGGAGCCCTCAAGCCCATTCTTCCTGACTGTGGCTACCAATACTGATAAAAAGCCACAATGACAATGAGAGAGATTTTGGATGAAATGATTATATATATATATATGTAAACAACATTGGAATCCAATGATTCTGTCCCACTGTGGTAGCGTGAATCATGTCCCTCACAAAGACATGTTCAAGTCCTTACCCCTGGTCCCATAAGTGCAAACTCATTTGTATACATGATCTTTGAAGGTCCTATTTAGATGAGACCAAACTGAGCCAGGAATGGGCCTTAATCTGCTTTGACAAGAGTCCTTATAAGCAAAGGAAATTTGACATGGAAATACAAGCAACAGGAGGAGATGAAAAGAGACAGATTGCTATGTGACAGAGACAATGATTGATTATTGGCAAGGCACTACCAGGAAGTTACAGAGTTTGGAGAAGGCATACCCTACCGATTGCTTGCTTTTGGGCTTCTTAGCCTCCAAACTGTGAGTCAATAAATTATTGTTGTTTAAGCCAACCAGTTTGTGTAATTTTGTTATAACATCCCTGACAAACTAAGATATCCACTCTAACAAAATGGGCCAACCCTAGGACAAACTGAACGTTTCTGAAAACAGTGAGTGCTAATTCTAGAAAGGAGCATTTACTAGTTGATGACCTATGATTTTACCTTTCTATAGCAAGGAAAGAACTTGAGTTTATTTCCTAGAGTTAGAAACCAATTTCATTCTAAGTCAACTTAGGGACGTCTTTAGTCCTGTTATTGAATATGCATCTATAGGTGCATATATTAATGAATGACTAAGGCATGTTTTTTCCTCTACAGAAAATATGTGATATATGTTGGTTTTGCAATACTATAAAGTAGTGTCTTAACTTAATTGCATGTTTTGTACATGTTACATAAAATATACTATATTAGACAGCCAAAGGGGTGCTGATGCAAAATACCAGAAATCTCTTGGCTTTTATAAAGGGTATTTATTTGGGGTAGAAGCTTACAGTTACCAGGCCATAAAGCATAAGTTACTTCCCTCACCAAAGCTGATTGCCATGTGTTGGAACAAGATGGCTGCTGATGGCTGCCAAGAGTTCAGGCTTCTTGGGTTCCTGTCTTCCTGGGCTCCGTTTTTCTCTGGGTTCAGCTGCTGTGCCCTTTCCACAAGGCCAGCTGTAGACTATCAGGCAAACCGCTCTGTCTCTCTCCCCTGGGCTTCTGTCATGTCTAAGGAACCATCTCTATTCTTCTGTGTTCTCCTGTGTGTTCACTTCCCAGGCTACAACTCAAAACTCAGCATCAAATCTCCAACTAACTCCTCTGCTCTGCTGTGTAGTTTTTATCTGTGAGTCCCCACCTACCAAGGAGGCAGAGACTCAAAGTCCTACTTATGTGGCCCAATCAAAGCCCTAATCATAATTTAATCACACCCAGGTACAGACCAGTTTATAAACATAAACTAATATCTGTTTGTAGAATTCATAAACAATGCCAAACTGCTACATTCCACCTTCTGAATTCCAAAAAGACATTACAATATTCAAAAAACCTTAAATTAGTAACAATGTAAGTACAAAATCATATCACAATCAATTTAAAGAAATACAGTTTGTCTTGGGGCAAAGTCCCATCAGGCTGTAGACCTCTGAAACTTACAAAACAATCTATCTGCTTCCAATACACAAATGGACAAAGGATAAACATTTTCATTGTCATAAAGAGAAATTGGTAAGGAAACATGAGTCATGGGTCCTCTACAGTTCAGTAAACCTATAGGACATACTGCATTAGATGTCAAAGTCTGAAAGGCATTCTTAAGACGATAGTTTCTTCTTCCTGGGGCCTTATGGGAACCCACCCTTTCCACAGGCTTGCCCAAGAGCCATTTTCTTGGTTCCACCCTCACAAGCATCTGGGTGGCTAACAAACTCCAGATCTCACCATCCAAGAGTGTTGGGGTGATGGCCACACTTTACCCAATCTTTGCGTTAGAGTCTTAAGCCCCCAGTACGGTGATGTGAAGACAAAATTCCCCCTAACCTTTGGCATACAGGCTCAACCCTCTCAGAGCAATGAGTTGACCACCTGGCCTTCCCTAATCCATAGGGGACAGGCACAACCTTCTCATATCTATGGAGTGGTGACCTTAACCTCCCTAATCCTTGAGGAATGTGCTCCACCCTCTCTGTACTCTGGGATGGTGAAACTCTCCCCGAACATCAGGTGGGAGCATCCACCCTCTTCAACTGCTGGGGCAAACTCAACCTCTCTGTACATATGGGTGGGGTTCTTCTCTTGGCCCAAGGCGATGTCTTAATCCCAGATCTCAGCTTCCATGGTTTGCCTCTTAAAGTTGTTTCTCCTTCAATCTCTCTTTTCCATGTCCCTTTATGCCAAACTGCTACAAATACCAACATGTTTAACACCATTTTTAGAATTCAGGTTCATTCATGGTTCAAATAGAATAATGGGCTAGTCCTAACTTCCCTCTGTGCTATAGTTACTATAGGTTTAAATGAGAATCATTTAATTAAGCAATATCCATGCATTCACAACTCAACAGAAATTCCTGCAGGATCCACAGTATGCTTAGTTTGCAGTTAAGCCCTGTAGAAACACCAAGATTTATTTGACGAAGACTTGGCTCAAGGATTTCAGAGTTACTGCATGAAAGAGCATAGAATCATTTATCCATTCATTGATTAATTGAGCAAATATATTCTGATTATATACTCTGTGCCAGGTACTGCTCTGGGCTGCCAGGCAGCGATGCATGTCATAAAGAAAATTAAAACAGAGAAAGAGAATGTCAGAAACTCTTTTAGCTAAGGTTATGAGGACAGACTTAGAGGACAGGCTTAGTAACAAGTCTATTTAATGATGGATAAAATGGATACCCAAAGTGATCAAATGGCATGTTATAGGTCTCACAGGGATTACAGACTAAACTAGGATTAGAACCTGTATCTTCCAAATCTCAGTCAATGCCTACTAAATGCTAATAGTGTAAAGGAGTGAGGAAAAGATATGAAGGAAAGTGGGACTTACTGGCAAATCCAAGGGAGAAGCAGGAAAACTAATTTGTATGGTGCATAAGGCCTATGTGAGACAAGTACAGCTGGAATGGTGTTGGGGACTGAACCATGCCTCCCACAACAGGCATGTTAAAGTCCTAACCTGTTTCCTGTGGGTGGAAACCCATTTGTAAACAGGACTTTTGAAAATATCATTAGTTAAGGTGTACCCGAATGGAATGAGTTCAGGCCTTAATCCAATATAACTGAAGTCCTTATAAGCAAAGGAAATTGGACACAGAAAAAGAGAAGACACAGGGAGCAGCCAGAAGCAGGAAGTCAGCAGAATCGTAACAGAGAGAGAGAGGAGTACATGCCACCATGTGCATTGTCACGTGACAGAAAAGCCAAAGAACCCCAACATTGTCGGCCAGCCAAAAGATTCCTACCCTGGGAGAAAGCAAGCCTTCTAGCCCATAAAACCATTAGCCAATAAATTCCTATGTTTAAGTCAACCTATTGCATGATATTTCTTTTAGCAGTTGGGGAACTAAACCAGATTAAAAGATGGGTTAGGAAGAGATTCTTAAACTATGGAAGCTATGCTAAGCAGTTTGTCTTAATTTCCTAGGTAACAGGAAACCATTGCTTGAAGATATATTCTACTTTCACTGAAAAATGAAAACAATTGGGCATCTCCATATTCTTCTTATTCATCATCTAACTCCTTCAGTCTTTTATGGAACACCTTCCATATACCAGGCACTTTGGTAAGGGCTGTCCACAAGGAACACACAGCCTGGTGGGGCAACACGCAGGGATATTTACAATGCCAATTGAATATGACAAGTGCTGGGATAGCACTCCTTCCTGCTCTCCACCTTCCCTCTCCTCTCTTTCTCCTGTGATGGAAGTGTGCATTCAGTGTTTATCAGAGTACAGAGGATGGGTGGGAATATGGAACCTACCCAATTGAAGGTAATATAAACTAATTCTTGAATGATGGATAGAAGTTACCCAAGGGGAGAAAATAGTAAAAATAAACAAGCTATTTTAGGCATTCATCCCCCAAATTTATATTCCAGAACATGATATAAGGTTGATATACTCTTATTCTACAAGTCATGTGATCCTGGATGCAAATATTGGTGGCATTGACATACGTCAATAAGTCTTTCTCTTCTTGAAGAAACATCTTCCTACTCCTAAGTCAAAACTAAAAAACTCATACTCATCCAGCAAGACCCAGTTCAAACATCTTCTCTCCTATAAATCCTGTCTCAGAAGAAAGAATGGCTTTTTCCTCCTGGGCCCCTATAACTCATTGGGTATCCCTCAACCACAGAGCAGCTATCACATTGCTATTCTGTCCTGTCTGTATATGCCTCTGTCTACCCTAAATTTGGGGCAATTTGAAGTCCAAGACCACGTTGTTTATCTCTGTGTCTCCACTGTACCTTCAAAACCTCAGAGTAGATAGAACAAATGAATGAAAGAATCCTGCAATGCTTCTGGACAATCAGGAAAAACAAAATCATTTCCATATGTTTTAAATGTCAATTATGTTTGGCGGCACACAGATTTTTTTTGACAAACCATAAGTCAGGAGCCACATTTTTCTCCAGCTCTTAATTACTAGCAGAGTAATCTTCAATTATGGGCACCATGCCTGGCACAGAATAAATGCACAATAAATATTTCCTTAATGAATATTGATTCAGGAAACCAGATGCCTTATTTTGCCAATTATTTGGGGAAAAATTGAATTTTCTTCTCCAGTAAACCACCTAACTGCACTATAAGAAATTTACAATGTTCAAAAATGGATACTTACAAAATCCTGACACCTAGGTTAAAAATACTTGCTTCATTTATTTATTTTTCCTTATGATGTTGTCTTTAATCCTTCCTGTTTTCCTTTTCTAGCTTCATTGATTTGCTTCAGCCTATTCCAGTGCTTTCACATTCTCCATTCTCTTGTCGGTTTCTTTGTTTGCTTGTGTTTCTAATCTAATCATAAATGCAGTAAATGAAGCTTCCAACTGGTATCGCTTTCAGTATTTTGGACACATAATAAGTGCAGTTGATGATAGGTTCAAGAAAGAATAACTACAAAGAGCTGTTGCAATTTCGTATTGCAGATTTAATAATTTGCACGGAACTCTAGGTAAAACAGCTATTTATAATATATCTACATTGCAAGATTTGGGCTGATGAATCAATATGAAGAAATTTCAATATAAATTCCTTATCTAAACTGTCCCCAGAAACAGAATGTACAGCTAAGAGAATTTGAAACTGCTATTCGTTAGGCACTGTGAGTGGATATTTTAAAAGCTTTGTATTATTGTCTCCATTCAAGACATGAGAAAACTGGGGTTCAGAGAAGTTATGCAACTTGTCCAAGACTACACATAGAAAGTAGGCGAGGCAAAATTCGAACCTGGACTTAAACTTATCCTTATATTCTTTTATCTATACCATTTCTTTTTATTCCATGTTGGGAGTATACAATTGTTAGGTTGACAGTCTGGGAATATTTCAATATATCTGACCCAGAGTAAAAATTCCAAAATAAATTAACAAAGCTGCCTGAATGAGTTAGCCACCATGATTTTTGTTTTTGTACCTGTTCTGATGAACACTTGTAAGAAAGTCTAAAAGAAGACTCATCTAGAGTCTGAAATCATAGGCTATTGCCTCAGATTTGCATTGATTAGTTTTGTTATTTTGACAAATCAACTTCCCTGTGAACCTTGGCTTTCTTATTTTGTAAATGTTGGTGATAATATCTTCCAGGCTAAGGTCATGGACATCAAATGTACATGAATGAAAATGCTTTAAAAACTATAAATCACAATCTTTTATTTCTTTAAAATAAAAATTTTTGAAGCCTCCACTCTGCACAGTGAACAACACATAGTTCTCTGGGGAATACTAAGATTTGGTTCCCCCACTCAAGGAGCCTACTATTTACAGATAGAATATAATAAAAAGAGATCACCGTCAGATGTGTGTCCACATCCCAGATCTTGCACTCATTGGCTGTGTAACCTTAGTATATCTGGAATGTTAAGATTTTTTTTCTGATTATTTCTATAGACATATTCCTCATGTGTTGAAATGTCAGGCACAGAGGAGTGCAAGCACCTCACAGTCAATCATCGAGGGACCATATTTTGGGTAGAGCTGCCAGATTTTCAACTGAAATGAGAGCACTCTCACTTCCTCTATTTTCTGACTTAAATCACTGCTGTTTAAAAGCACAATTTAATCTTGGTTATTTAAGATGGAGCAATGAGTCTAACTTCTGAACTTAAATATCAACTACATTTTCTTAGAAATAAAAAATAAGGAAAATGTCTTAAATCTAGGTAAGGCCAGCTTATTTTTTCCTCTTTGTAGGGAAAGAATTTTAAAACTATCACTGCCAAATTTAAAATTCTATGGCTCTTTATAATCAACTTATATTTATTAACCATTTACTTGGATTAAAATCACATAATCTTATTTGAGACTAGAACCAGGAAATGTATGGATGTACGTGGAACATATAGCTTGACAGACCATATTTCATCATTTTAATAAATCAAATTTTACTTGTTTTACATGGGATCTAAGCTCCCTCTCAATTAGAGGCACAGTGGGCCTCACCATCTCAGAATCCTCAGGATTGGGGAATGTAGGATGGACTAGAGTAGACTTACTGTTATTCTACTATAGACTTATGGTTATTCTAGCAATAGAAGAACTTTTCTCATTGATATGGAGGCAGTGGCCACTGGAAGTTCTGAGGGGAGGGAGAGGGAAAAACAGATGTAATATGGGGGCATTTTCGGGACATTGGAATTGTCCTGAATGACGTTGCAATGATGGATACAGACCGTTATATATTTTGTTATAACTTACAAAACTGTGTGGGACAGAGTGTAAACTATAAGGTAAACTGTAATCCACACTTAGTGGCAATGCTTCAGTATGTGTTCATCAATTGCAACAAATGTACCATACTAATGAAAGATGTTGTTAATGTGGGAAAGTGTGGGAGGGGAAGGGAGTAGGGATTATGGGAATCTCTTACATGTTTTATGTAACATTTATGTAATCTAAAGCATTTAAAAAATAAAAATAAAGTATGAAAAAAACAAACAAACCTTATCTCATTCATCCCAAAAAAATTATCCAGAGAGATTAGTCCCATTTTCCAGGTTTGGAAAAAAGTTTTGAGAAGTTCGGAACCTGTTGGAGATTTGAGTTAGACTCAAATCGAACGATTCTAACTACAGATTCAGTGCTATTTCTATATTTTCTTTCTACTAAGGCAGCTCTGTATTTAAATGGCTAACATTGTTATGATGATCAGGTTGATTAGCACTGTTCCCTGACTACAGCCACTTTTTGTACTTTGTTTTACATAATAGATGTTTCCCAGCAATATTAAGAAGGAGTCTCTGGTTTTCAGTACACTTTGATCATCAAGCCCTTCTAGCCTATTTAAAATTTAGGATATTGCTCTGATGCATCAGCTTACCCCAGACCAATGCCAAACAGGACTTCCGGTTCAGGCTCAGCGCAGCCATGCAGCCAACCCCTGTTGAAGTTCTGCCGTTTCAAGGTGCTGACAGCAGTGGGGTACAAGTGATTACCACATAAAAATCCCATCACTTCTCAGTTCTGCTCTAAGGCAGTGTGAATTTTTGCCAGTGGGCTGGAGATATTCTCCTCTTCCGCTGGATTCTTTAGCTTCTGGCCTCACACATGTTCATTAAATCTGACCTAACACATTCTGAGACCTCTATCTTCCAAAATCTAAGGTTTCTGCCACATACAAAAAAAAAAAAAATTCTCCATTAAAGGGTTGTTTTTTTTTACAGGTAAAGAATTCAGAATTTAGAAGAACACAAAATCCTGATTAATCTCTATTTTACCAAAAGGGAGAAAAAGAAAGATGCATTTTAATACTTTTGCTATTTAATCTATAGCAGCCAAAAAAAGAGACAGGGTTTCATGTCTTAACACTGTACCCCCTCTTGTAAAATAATACATATCCATGAAAACCATGTCACTGATGCAATTGGTCCTCATTTCTATATTAGACAACCTTAGTTCTAATAACCATTTATGCATGCTGTCTCAAAATATCAAATTCATAATTATACAAATAATTATTTCTTATTATTTTTTGCACCAGAAATAATGTTGAATAGTTTATAAAATGTAATGAATTTATTGGAGGTTTTACATTTTTATATTAAGCCTACTACATTTCTTCAAGAATATATTCTTGATTATATGCAGTTCATAATATATATGTTGTTTATTTCTGTTTTTTTCCCGTATAACAGTTATTTTGTGGACATCTTTCCATGTCATTGGATATAAATCAAATTTGTCTTAAAACTGCATAGTTTCACATAGGGTAGCTGTTCCTTCATCCACTTACGGATATTTAAGTGGGTCCAATTTTTCACTATTACAAATAGTGCATCAATGAATACCCTTCCTGCATGCCTATAGAGCTTTGTTAGTGTTTTAGTGGGATTATTTCCTATCTATGAAATAAATAGATCAAAGAATAGATGCATCTTAAAATTTTTCACACACGCCCTGAATGCTCTCCCAAATGTTTTTCCAACTATACAGCTAGCAACAGTGGATACAAATTACTTTTCCCTTCAGCTCTTTCAACACTGTATATTCCAAATCTTTTTTTTAACTTTTCAATTTAGCATGTGAAAGTTGTGTTTTTATTTAATTACTAGTGAAACTGAGTGTTTTTAATGTATCCTTTTCCTGGGAATTGCATATTTTGTATATTAGAGTGAAATGAATAAAATTTACCCATAGATGAGTAAATTGAGATTTAAAGACATCAGATAATTTGTCCATGTGTCACAGATGCAATTTTAATGTAATCTCTTTGCTTGACTTTGAAGCTATGCTATTAACCATTGCAGGGAAGTACTTTCATAGCGTCCTTCCCAGTGTTTGCACTTCTCCTATCAAAATCTATTTCCCCTAAATCTTGTTGAAACAGAAATCATTATAAAAACAGCAGAAATTTGTGGGCACATAGAGATGGTTTTCCTCATGAATAATTATAGTAGAACAACAAAATAAGGGAGAGGTCTCTGTCATTAAAGTTAACTATTATGTTTACTATCAAAACTTGGTGACTAATTTCAAAAATAAATATTCTTAGCCATAAATGTTCTATTTCTCTCCTTTATCCTGCCATATAGTTATCACGGACATGAGACTTTTTTCTTTAGTGTGCTACATATGTTGGAGGAATTGTATTTTCCTTGTTTGTTTTTCTTAGATTAGTTGTACAAAGTTTACGAAACAAAACCTATGCATGTTTTATTTGTAGAAATTTGGAAATACATTAAACTGAAGAAGAAAAGTGTTAATTGCCTATTTCCCACATTCAAGTCCATACAAAATATGTTGGGCAGGGAGTAAAAGGATAGTTTTTTTGTTTTGTTTTGTTTTTTCTTTTTACACTTCCAAAAAAGTAAGTTGACTGATAGGAATTGATGATTCTCTTCCAGTTTAGTGTGCATTTCCTTTCATCTTTTAGGTTCCGTAAAGCCATACCTAATTTAAAGTTTAATTTCCTTTTTCTGTTCCCATATGCAGCAGATGGCCAGGCAACCACCTCCTACTATCAAATTCCTTAGTGACATTTATTATTCATCAGAAAGGAAGTTAGAAAACATTATCTTTCCAATTCCTGACTTGCTTAATCACATAGATTAAAGAAAATGTCCTGTAGTTAGCAAAGGAATTATACTTAAACTCATAAAAGCATTAAAAAGTAAAACCTAGTAGCCACCCACTGGGCATATTTGAGTATTGTTCAATCAGATAGATAATTTGGTGGGGACAATGTAAATAATAAGAAACCAATGATAACAGATTTTGCAAAAAGGCTCAGTTTCCAGAGATATTTCCCTTTGAACCATGGAAGTGGCTTAAGATAAAGAAATTAGCTGTGTGCATCTCTAGTGACTTCCAAACCCAACAGGTATTTAGCTAGAGACCTACTTGCAGGTCAGGGAAAAGAAGTTGAATGATGCACCCATTTGCATTTTGAATCTCAGAGTTATCATGTGTCTTTTCATAATCAATATCAAAGACTAGGCGATTTCTATATTGTGAGTATGGAGAGATACAAAGGGAGTGCTTTGATGAATATATTGCTGCAGACGTTTTCTCATGCAAGTGGTAAAAGATCCAATTCCTACTGACTCCTATAACTGCAAATACCAAAAGTGGTTCTGGCTTTAGATGCAGCTGGATTTAGTAGCAAACAGTTGTCACTGTTTCTCCCTCTTTTTTCTCTCTCGTGGCTCTCATTTCCTGAGATTGTCTCCATTTACAGGGTGCTTTCTTCTCAGGATGGCATGACGGTTTCTGCAATGTCGAGTCTCAGGCCTATTTTCTTAGTAACTACAATAGAAGGAAAGCACCATTCTATTACCTGTGTCAGCAAAATTGCCATGATTACCTCTGACTGGATCAACGTTTGTCATGTCTTCTTTCCTGAATCAATGACTGGGTTGTTTGTTTTTTTAATTGAATTGTAAGAGTTTATTATGTATTTTACATATTTTTAATCACATGTATGTTTAAAAATATTTTCTTCCAATCTGTGTCTTGCATTTTCTTATCAGTTTTTTTGAAAGAGAAAAAGTTATTAATTTTGATGAAGTCCTATGTAGCAATATTTTCTTTTATTGTTCATGCTTTTCCATCTTACCTATTTTTGCATGAGACAATTTCACAAATATTTTCTCTTTCAAAAGTTTAATAGTATTTTATAAAGTTCATAGTGTCAGTTCTTAAAAAGGACCAGTACTTGTTGTCATTGATTTTCTATATTATTTTTCTATTTTATTGATTTTTATTCTTGCTTTAAGTTTCCTCTTTTATACTGACTTTTTATTGACTTACTTTTCTTTTTTCTAGTTTCTTAAGACAGAAACAAATTACAGATTTGAGATCTTTCTTATTTTTTAATATAAGCTTTGAATACTGTAAACTTCCCTTTTGGTACTGCTTTAGTTTCATTAGGCAAATTTTATAATCATATAGAGTGTTTTCAATATTATTCCTTTTAAAATTCAAAATTATTTTCTAATGTCCTTTTGGATTTCTTCTTTTGACTCATTGGTTATTTAGAAGTGTGCTGTTAAATTCTAAATTATTGGGCATTTTCCAGCTAGTTTTCTGCTATTATTTTCTAAAGATTCCATTGTGGTCAGAGAACATACCTTACATAATGAATCCTGCTAAGGATATTCAGTCTTGTTTATAACCTGGAATATGATCAATGTCATTCAATGTTTCACATACACTTAAGAAGAAGGTGCATTCTGCTCTTGTTAGTTGGCATGTGTTATACATGTTAATTAGGTCAAGTTATTTAATAGCTTTGCTCACATCTTCAATATCCTTTCTGGTTTTCTGTATATCTATTTCATAAATTACTATACTTATGGATTTTTTCTTTTTCTTTTTAAATTTTATCATATTGTTTGAGGTAAATACACTCAGAATTATTTTTATCATCTTATGAAATGACCCACAGAAAGGACTGTTTCTCTTTACCTCTGACAATGTTGCTTGTTCTGAAGTTTATAATGCTTAATAATATAACCATTCCAGCAATTTAAAAATTTTTGTTTGAATGGTATATCTATTTCTCTACTTTTGTTTTTAAGCTATTCATGTCTTTATATTTAAAATGAGGTTCTTGTAGCAGTATATAGTCTTTGGTCTTGCTCTTTTATTCATTCTGACAATATCTGACTTTTAATTAGGGTGTTTCTGGCATTTATATTAAATAATTTTTATATAGTCCCCTTTAAACATATCCTTTTGCTATTGGTTTTCTACTTGTCCAATCTTTTTTTACTTTTCGCTCCTTTCTTGACTTCTATTGCATTTTTTTAATTTTTCATGATTACATTTTATTTCCATTATTAGCTTCTTTGTTACACGTTTTTAATTTTCTAACACTTGCTTTAAGTTTTAAAATGCACATCTTTAACTTATCAATGTCTACTTTAAAATATATATATATAACTTCACCTATATTTTAAGAAAATTATACCAGAGTAACTTCATTTCCCTCTTCCAGTCTTTGTGCTATTCTTTTCATACATTTTACTTTTATATAAATCCACATATTTACCACTTCATATCACTTCATAACCCTGTAGAAATCCAATTTCAATCTGCTTTCATTTTCTTTCCATCTAAAAAATTCCCCTTAACCATTTCTTATAGTTTGGTTTGCTAGCAATGAATTCTGTCAGTGTTTTTGTGTGAAAGGGTCAATTTTAAGTATTTGATTTTGAAAAATATTGTCAATGCATAAGTAATTCTAATTATATATACATATATACATACATAAACACACACCACACATATATATGTGTGTGTATATACAATACTTTAAAGATGCCATTGCATTGTTTCCTGGCTTGCATATTATTTTGACAATTAGTTACTATAACTCATATTTGTTCCTTTATGAAAGGTGTGCCCTTTATTCTCTCACTACTTATAAAACTTTTCCTTAATCTTCTGTTCTCAGCAAATTGTCTTGTTAATAGGCCTTGGAATTTTTCAAATTTTTATTCTGTATGTCACTCCCTCACTTCTTGATCTCCAGTTTTTCATTTATCATACCTCATGGAATTATCTCAGAGTCCACAGGTGCTCAATTCACTTTTATTTTAATCTCCTATTTTTCCTCTTTCTGTTTTATTTTGGATAGTTTCTATTGCTATGGCTTCAAGTTAACTGATTTTTGCATGTATGAGTCTAATCTGCTATTGGTCTCATCCAAAGTATTTTCCATTTCAGATATTTTACTTTTCATTTTTGGATTTTCTGATTGGATTTTAAATAATTCCTATTTATCTCATCATTTTCATAATTTCCTCTACTTTACTAAACATATGACTCACATTTATAATATCTCTTCTAGTCTGATCATACATTTCATTTTGGGGTCTGCATCTATAGACTCTTTTCTTACTTATGGGAGAAATTCCCATTTCTTTTCATGTCTGGTAATTTTTATTGGATGTTGGACATCATAAATGTTGCTATTGGTTGCTGAATATTCCTGCATTCATTTAAGTAGCATTTGATTTTGTTGTCATTCACAGCTAAGTTTATTGAATTAGTTTGATTGTTTCAGTGCTTTCAGATTGAGTCCAGAACAGCATTTATTGTATGGTTAAATTAGCTCATTAATAAAGCAATACCCTTCTGAGTATTCTAACTGATATCTCATTGATTACTGCACTTTTCTTCTTTAGATTATGGGAACACAAGTTATTCCCAGCTCTCATAGTAAGCACCAAAAATTATTCTGTCTCATTTTAGGCGGCTTTTCCTGGCCCCAGATAATTTCCTTTCATTCATACACTGATCAGTATCACTCAGTATTGAGGGTGCCTTCTATAAGTCTTTGGAGCTCTTTCTCTCTCTCTAGCTCCCTCTCTGTCCCTGACTTTGCATCTATTTCCCTTTTATCTTACAAACTCTAGTTGCCTTGGTTTCCCCAGATTCCACTTTGTGTCTCTTTTACTAAGAAAACCACCTGGCTCTGTTTTGCTTCTCCCTCCCTACCCTGTGGTCTGAAAAACGACTCCAGGCTATAAGCTTGTGTAAACAAAGGCCTTAATTTCTTTGTTTCCTTTCTCTTAAAGATCAGAGTCCTATGCTTTCAGTTTTCTAGGTCTAAAAACAGTTGTCTTATGTACTTTGTCCAGTTTTCTATTTGTTTAAAGCAAAAGTATAAATCAACTCCCTGTGTTCTATCCTGGCTTCATGGGGTATTAGATAGGGTAGAATATTTACTGTAAAAAACAATACACACATTTCAATGACTTGACACAGTAAAGGTTCATTTTTGTTCACATTATAATTCAAATGAGATATTTTTGGTCACCGGGTTCCCAAGCAGTCTCTCAGGACTCAGGCTCCTTTCATCTACATGTACCACCATATTCTCAGGCTTCTTAGTTTTCTTCTAAGTTCTTTGCATTCAGTTGGCTTGTGCCTGAAAATAGAAAGCATGGAAATGTTGATAGGCCAGGCTTGGAAGTGGATTATTTCATTAATACCCACATTCCATTGACCTGATCTCAATTATATAGTCCCTTCAAATTGCAAGAGAGGCCATGAAATGAAGCCTAGCTTGTGTGTTGAGTAGCCCTGTCCAAAATAAATATAACATGAGCCATAGATGCAATTTGAAATTTTCTAGCAGCCTCACTGAAAATGTAAAATGAAGATAGTACAAATTGTTAACATTTCAACATATGTTTAAAATAAAAATTATTAGTAATATTTTATATTTTATATCAAGTGTTCAAAATCTATTGTGTATTTTATACAATTTTGGCACATCTCAATTCAGATAAATTTTCATTAGAAATAGCCTGTATTTATATTTCATTTAATTTGCAGTTGGAAAGTAGATTGGCATATCCAACATCTTCCAAACATACTTAATATTTTCCAATAAGTGAATTGAGTATCTTTTTTGGTTTTGAAATGTAAAGTTAAAAAAAATCCAAGTAAAACATTCATTTTACACTAACCACTTTGTAAAATGCTCGATAACCACATGTGGTTAATGATAGTATGTTGAACAGTGTAAGTCTAAGGCAGGAATTGACATATTATAGCCCACTGATCAAATCTAGCCTGAGGCTTGTTTTCATATGGCCTAAGTGCTAAGACTGATTTTTACTTCTCTAATTAGTTTTTAAAAAATCAAGAGAATAATATTTCATGATACATGAACAATCTATGAAATTCAGATTTCACTATTGATTAAAATAGTTTTATTGAACTCATCTATCCCCATTCATTTATCTAATATTGCCTATAGCAGCTTTGGCCCTGCAGCAGCAGAATTGAGTAGTTGCAGCAGAGACTGTATTAGAGTCTAAAATATTCACTCTCTGACCCTTTACAGAAAATGCTTGCCAACCCTTGGTCTAAAATAAAAGGAACTGGTTTGTTAACATATTGACACCTCTTCCATACATATATTCATGAACAATGTCATGACCCATGGAATTATTAGAGCTTGTAATATTGAGATTATTTTATATGTATGAGAAAGATCTCTTAGCACACACTGGATGTTGAAGAGTAAAATTTGAAGCTATTTTAGGGACAGGACTGTCATGTGTCAATGGGAAGTTGGTTAAAAGATAGAATAAGATGGGAAAAACATTAAAATATTGAAAAATGGTATGGACATATTCCTAACACACACCACCCTTATAATCATGGGATGGCAATGTCATGTGAAGAGTGACTCATGATTAAGGACAGCTGTGATTGTATTACTGTTTCCAACAAAATTATCTCCACGTCTCATGTATGCCCTTCATTTTCCTCATGACCTCTTTTTTCCTTGAAAGTCCTTTCCTCTCACCCATAGCACACTGTGTTGGGCTCCCTGTTCCCCACTTTTGAAATTCTAGCTTTACGTACTCTCCATGAATCTATTTTCTGCTCCATACCAGTTGGTATATTCTTGCTCTTGGAACTGACTGCTAGGTCAATGCTTGGTTTTTTGTTTTTGGCCTTGCTTCTTTTCTAGCCACCTGACATTCCTCGTCATTCTACATGGGCACTCATGTGGTCTATGTTACTGAAATTATAGACTTCAGGAGCTGGCTTCTACTGTGGCTTTCACATCCTTGCCACGACTCCACATAGCTATTTCCCTGAAACTCCCTGAAACTGTGTACTGTCATGATTACATCTTTTATATTCCTTCTCCTCAAGTGTGAATGTAGTTATGAAATAGGAATAAACTGGAACATATGGACAAGAGAATAGTTATACACTGTGTTTCAGGGGCAAAATTAACATTGAAAATATCCATTAATTTCTAAATCCTGCCTAATGTTCCAGATTAATGATGAACATTTCAGTACCATTCTCAACACTTCTATATTCTCAGTGTATTAAGAGGCCTCATGTGAATATTCTTGCTGTCCTGATTTTGTGATAATCAGGGTAGGCTAAACATTCGCTATATTAGAAAGCATGCATGTGTCCCCAGACCTAGTTTTTCTCCCTAGGTCTGGTTTTTGGAACGCTGGTGACAAACTAAGCCTGATTTATTATAAGAACATCCTGTATTGGAAAAGACTGTAACTTTGGGTACTTTGGTAAGCCTTAAGAGATACAGCAGGGGGCAGATGTGGCTCGGGTGGTTGGGCGTCAGTCTCCCATACGGAGGGACCCGGATCCGATCCCTGGGACCTCCTCGTAAAAATTTTAAAAAGGAAAAATAAAAAAGTCGTGTGGGTCACCAGGCCCTGTGTGCAGGTGCACCACCAGGCCCCACAAGCCATGCAGCAAGATGATGGCGTAACAGGAGGATGACACAAGGGAGAGCCAAGATAAGACTCACCAAAAAAACAGGAACTAAGGTGGCACAAGCGGTAGGACGCCTCTCTCCCACATCAGAGGTTCTGAGGATCTAATCCCAGTGAAGATAGGAGGAGAAGGATGAGATGAGAAGGCAGGAAATGGACACAGAGTCGCCCAGCGAATGGACACAGAAACAGCAAAAATGGGGAGGGGTGATAAAAATGGATAAAAGTAAATAAATAAATACTTAAAAAATGTATAGCGGAGAAATATGTGGGCTATAGTTGGTAGTAATACTTTGATGATTCTCTTTCATGATTTTTTAACAAATGTTTCACAACAATGCAAGGTGTTTGTGGGGGGGGGGTGATGTGTGAGAGCCCTGTATGATGTTATGCATGTTTGTTTTGTAAGTTCACAATGTTTACTGAACATTTATAGTTTATGTATGTTCATGTATGAATTATATACTTAAATAGTTTTTTTTAAAAAAAGAGGTTTGAAACACAGAAACTACATTTCCCTGACTTCCTGGCTAGTTGGAGTCCAATTTAGGGTCTGCCTGTTGACAAATTCATTTGGGATTTAAAACATGCAGGAAGACAAGTCATTATCATTCTCCTGTAACAGAAGATGGTAGATAGGTAGGCAGAGAGAAGAGGTACAATTTTCAACGGATTCTGAGAGAATTTCTTCAAATAACCTACTTTGGGGTTGTAAGCAACTGAAATGATTTGCTGTGTCTACTTTCAGTTTTTGCACCTCATGATTTCCTGGAAGTTAACAGAGTTTCTCACCAATCCTTTCCTAAATTTATGATATTTGCCACTTCACCATTTTTTAAGTTTACAATTCAGTAGCATTAATTATATTTACAATAATGTGCTATCATCTACTTCCATCCATTACTAAAATATTTTCTTTATGCCAAAGAGAAACTCTGTGCCCAATAAACCATACCACTCCATTCCCACCTCCTCCCACTGCTTGGTCACAGCTAATGTGCTTTCTGTTTCTATGAATTTGTTTATTCTCGATATTTCATATAAGTAGAATCACACAATATTATCCTTTGGTGCCTGGCTTATTTCACTTAGCAAAATACTTTCAAGGTACTTCCATGTTGTAGCATGCATCAGAAAGTCAATCCATTTTATGACTGAACATTACTTATTGTATGTGTGTACCGCAATTTTAATCCATCCACTTGTTAATGGACAATTGGGTTATTTCCACATTTTGCCATTGTCAACAATGCTGCTATGAACATTGGTGAATAAATATCTATTTTAGTCCTTGTTTTCAATACTTTTGTGTGTATTCCTAGAATTGGAATTGCCCAATCATATAGAATTATATGTTAAATTTTTTTGAGGAACCACCAAAATATTTTCTGCAGTGGCTACACCATTTTACATTTCCAACAAAAAAGCATAAGGCTTCCATTTTCTTCACTTTCTTGCCAAAACTTGTTACCTTATTTTATTTTTAACAATTTTAATTGGGTTATTTGTCTTTCTGTTGTTAAGTTTTAGGAGTGTTTATTCTGTATGTTAAATTCTTATCACATATATGATTTGCAATTATTTTTCTCTTGTTCTTTTATTTTCTCTTTTTTGATACTGTTCTGTTATGCTTAATTTTGTTTTGATGAGTCCATTTTATCAGAATTTCCTTTTGTTGCTCATGTTTTTGGAGTCATATATAAGTATTCATTGCCAAACTCAAGATCATGAATATTTTCTCCTATGTTTGAATCTAAGAGTATTTGATGTCTTTAACCCTTATATTTAAGACATTAAACTATTTTGAGTTAATTTTCAGATATGGTTTGAGGTAGGTGCCCAACTTAGTATTTTAGACATTTTCTTTGTGGTTGCTGTGAGGCTTACATTTAACATCCTAAATCAAGAACAATCTCATTTGAATTGATTCCCAACTTAACTTCAATTGCCTATACAAACTATGTTTCTGTAACCTTCTATCTCCTCCCACTTTAGGTTGTTCCACTCACAAATTATATCTTTATACCTTGTGTGTCAAATAACATAGATTTATGATTGCTTTTCTGCATTTGTATTTTAAATCATGTAAGAAATAAAAATGTAGTTAAAAAACAAAACTATAGTAATACTGACATTTATATTTTCCCATGTATTTACCTTTATGGAAGATCTTTATTTCTTCATATAGCTTCTAGTCACTGTATAGCATCCCTACTTTTGAACCTGAAGGACTCACTTTAGCATTTCTTGTAAGGCATGTCTAATGGTAACATATTCCCTAAGCCTTTGTTTATATGAAAATGTCAAAATTTCTTCCTCATTTTTGAAGGATATCTTGGCCAGATATAGAATTCTTTACTGACAGTGTTTTTAGTCTTTCAGCACTTTAAATATGTCATCTTACTACCTTTATGGTTTCTCATGAGAAATTGGCTTTTAATCTTTTTGAGGATTCCAAATACATGATGAGTTGCTTCTCTCTTGTTACTTTCAGGATTTTATTTTTCCTTGACATTTGACAGTTTGACAAACATATGTTTCTTTATGCCAAAGAGAAACTCTGTGCCCAATAAACCATACCACTCCATTCCCACCTCCTTTATTCTTTGAGTTTATCTTATTTGGGGTTCATTGTAAATCTCACCTATATATATTCATGATTTTCATGAAATTTTGGACGTTTGTAACTATTTCTTCAAATATTCCTCCTGCTCCTTTATCTCTCTTTTCTACTTCTAGGGTTCACAGACTGTATATGCTGATATGCTTGATGGTGTCCCACAGGTCTCTTAGGATCTGTTCACTGTTTTTCATTCTTTTTTCTTTCTCCTCTTCAGAAACTGGGTAATTTCAATTGCCCTATCTTCAAATTCACTGATTCTTTCCCCTGCCTGCTCAAATCTGCTGTTTCATTTCTCCAGCAATTTTCTTCAGTTATTGTACTTTTCAGTCCCAGAATTTCTGCTTTGTCTCATTTTATAATTTCTGCCTCTTTATTGAAATTCACATTTTGTTTATATATTGTTTTCCTAACTTCTTTAGCTCTTTGTCCATGTTTCCTTTAGCTCATTGAACATATTTAAGACAGTTGACTTAATATCTTTGACTACTAATTCCAAAATTGGGGCTTTGTCAGAAAACTTTCTTTTGATCCTTTGAATGGTACATTTTTTTGTTGTTGTTTCTTTGTATGCCTTATGATTTTCTGTCAAAATATATACATTTGACTATTTTAATGTAGTAATTCTGGGAATCAGACTCTCCTTTTTCCAGGGTTTGCTGTCTTTTTTTCATTTGTTGAAATTTGTAGTTGTCTATTTAATTTTTCCAAATTCTTTTTGGAAATACTACACTCCTTGATATATATAGTCACTTAAGTCCCTTTCTCTTCCTTTATCCTGCATTCAGCTAGGATTATGACAGCAATTTCTTTGAATGGGAACTAAAATAACAACAACAACAACAAAGTTCCTCTCCTAGTCTTTGCAGATTGACTCTGTATTAAAGGTCTCCTTCAGTGCTTAGTCTTCCACTCAGCCCAGAAAAACAGCTTAAGGTGAAAGTTTAGAGTCTTTTCAGGTTTTGTCTGATCATCCATTTTGCCCTGGACATGCACGTGGTTTTCTGATTTCCCCAAAATAAGTAGAGTCTCTGATGGACCCTACTTATATACTGGACATCCAAAATGCCCTACATTCCTGAGGAAAATTTCCACAGCCTTTATTCCCAGGCTCCAGGCAAATCATTTGTATATCTCAACCATGATCTTTCACCCAGGCATCTGATTGTTTCCTTACAGTGTTTTTCATAGCCATCCTGCTGCTTCTTCCATCTGAATGATATCTGGAATAGGAGAGACACAGATAAGTACCTAGGATCAGTCCTTCAGGTAGTCACCAGATCAACTTCAGCAAAGATATATATATCTTAATGTACAAATAAGTTATGCTCTGTTCCCTCTGGAGCCACGGAACAGGAATCTCCATGGAAAATAAGACTGCTTTTTCACAAACTGCAGCATTGAGCTAGTGAGAGGATGGCAGGAGGGTTAGTAAATGTGCATAGGGTTTTCTTACCATTTTTAAGTTGCCTTTTTCTTGGTTCAGCATTTTTGTGGTCAGTATAAGCTTTTGAATATTTTCTAACTTCTGTAAAAGATGGTTCTGAGAATTTCTGCTTGTTTTTCAATGCTTCAATGGGGGATTGGAATTTTGAAGCTTCATACTCCACCATCTTGGTAATGTTACCCCATCAATTTTTTATGTGACTATTCCTGTTTTAAATTTCTTCCTGTTAAAAATTCTTAGAATTTTTTTTATGTCTGAACAGCCTGACTAGTATACTTCACCAGCATCTGTTTTCTGAGTGAATGAAATTTTATAAAGAACAGGTAGCAGCAAATTAGTGACAATAATTCATTTATCCTTTATTTTACTAAATGAATACTGAATGATTAACATGTGCCTGGAACCAGGCTGGGTTCTATGTAAACAGAAAAGTGGATAAACCATGTTCTTAGCGTCAAGGCACATTTAGGATATGTGGGAAAAAATCCGAATGATGACGATACAACTTATGATGACTTCACTTTCATAAGATATGAAAGAGTGAATGTTCAAAAGGAAATGGGTCATATTCTCTAAAGGAGCAGCAACTGTCCCCCAAGTGCAGGGGCAATGACTGGTGAAGGAGGATGGCCCATTGATGGGCCCTTGATATTGATGGCTATGCTTGTGAGCCTTTGCTCTTGAAATTGAAACTTAGCCTAGTGTTGTGAGGTGCCTAATAGTTGCCTCCTGAGAGCCTCCTTGTGGCTCAAATGTGGTCTTTCTCTAAGCCAAACTTAGCATATATATGCATTACCTTCATCTCAGTGTGGGACATGACTCCTGGGGATGAGACTCCTTGGCACCAAGGGATTACTACCAAGCACCAACTAGCAATGGAACTGGAAAAAGACCTTGAATAAAAGGGGGAAAATGTAAAGACAAATGAGTTTATATGGCTAAGAGACTTCAAAGTGAGTTGGGAGGTCATCCTAGAGGTAACACTTATGCACATCTCAGCACGCTCTCATACACTGCCAAAGTGGATACTCTCTCAAATAGTAGGGCTCCTGAGGGCTCTGGAGACATCCAGGTCTTATGGTCAGGGCAGATAGCTCCGGAGTTTGGTGCCTTGTCAATGGGACTTACTTTGGAGTTTGTGCTCCTGAGAGTGACAAAGTTGTACTCAATTATGGCTTCCTTCCATAAGGTTCATCTGTCCCTTCTATTTCAACCTATACTTGATGCTGGAGTTGGTAAGTGTACGTCCAAGAGACTTGAATCTTTGGGCTGTCCATGTGCCAGCTGGACCCAGAGCCTCAGTGGAGTTGCTACACCTACTCCCCACTTCATTGGACTTACCCAGGACATCTAACAAGGAGGTGAGGGTGGACAACCACGATACCAATGACATGAGACAGCCTACAACTGCAAGCAAGAGAGTCCCATCCATCAGCTGTATGGGATCAAAACCCCTCTCAATTAGAGGTAGAGTGGACATCACCATCCCAGAATCCTCAGGATTGGGGAATGAACTATGGACTAGAGTGTACTTACTAGTATTCTACTATAGGGTTGTTGTGATTCTAGCAATGGAAGTAATTACAGCATTGATGTGGAGGCAGTGGCCACTGGAGGCTCTGGGGGAAAGGGAAGGAAAGACAGGTGTAATGCAGGGAGCTTTTTCAGGACTTGGGAATCATCCTGAATGGTACTGCAATGACAGATATAGGTCATTATATATTTTCTCATAGCCTGCAGAATTGTGTGGGAGAAAGTGTAAACTACGATATGAACTATGGTCCATGCTCAGTGGCAATGCCCCAGGATGCGTTTATCAATTGCAATGAATGTGCCACACTAAAGAAGAATGTTATTTATGTGGGAGGGTGTGGGAGGTGTGGGGAACGGTGCATATGGAAATCACTATATTTTTTGTGTAACATTTGTTTAATCTAAGTATCTTTAAATATATATATTTTTAAAAAAACAGAAATGGGATTTGGCTAATCATTCTGGTCTTTTAAAATATTTTTTGGAGTCTCTTTTATAAACCTGAACATTGGTCATATGTCTTTCTTTGCCATACATGAATTTGAACAACATCACAGCATTATCCCCATTCAAGTAATTAAATGAATTCTTGAATAAATATTTACTTTTGTATGTCTATGTGTGCATGTGTAGAGAAAGAGAGGGAGAGAAAGAGAAGCAAAGAGTCATTTTATACACATTGTAGTTATCATCCAAGTTGCCATTGAACCAATATTAATATCTTATAACCAATGATTTGGGGCAGGAAATTATGTTTGGAATTTGAGGCAGGGCCCTTTTATGCAGGACCATCTTATTCAATGCAAGAAGGATGGCATCTCTGGCGCTTATCTGCTAAATGTCTGTAGTACCTCCAAAGCATTGTTAACAACTCAAGTATATTTTCAAAATTTCTCTGGTTATTGGTGAAACTACACTTAAATCACTATTATAACCTATTACAAACTCACCTATTTCTAATAGTTTATGTACTTATCTTTTCTATTTCATTCACAAAGAGACTCTAAAATGTGTTTGAAAATGAACATATTATATCCCCAACAATTCCTTTTATACTATTTCAGTTACTCTGTCCTTCAAAATGAAAAATGTTAGCATGACATAAATTAGTGTGACATTCTTTCTTCACTATAATCCCAGCCTGTCTGCTGATGAGCAGTCTTTTCTAATGTTTTTAATTTAATATTTTAAAATTATATTCTAATCCTCATTAGAGCAAGATGCCATTTCCACCTATACAATAAGGTAATGTTTACTAGTTTTAATTCTTAATGGTGGTGAGATTATAACAAAAAGAGAATTTTGATATATTGGTGATGGAAAGGCAAATTGTTTCAAAGTTTCTGGATGACAAATAAACAATATACACCAAGAATCTTAAAATATATTCTGATTTTGACAAATTAATTCCATTCTGGAAACTTACATACCCTTATGGTCTATAATATTGAAACAAATTTAAAATCAAAGTGTTTCCACAGTTGGAAACAACTTACTATTTTAACAATGTGGTAATAATTAAATGAATTATAGGACTTTATATGATGGAATAATATGCCCCCTTTACAGATATCCTTTATGAAATACTCCTATCATTGATGATGTTAAGTAAAAACACCAGGATAGAAAAATTGCATTTTAAAATATCAACACAAACATACATGAAGATATAAGCAATAAAATTATTGTATAAAAATATTTAAGAATGAAAATTCATGACCCATTAACTTGGGAAGAGTAAGGAGGGCAGAATAAAGAGTATATAATGCTTACTGGGTTATGGTGCTTAAAATTCAAAATAAAATTTCAGGAACTTGCAACAACAAATATTTATTTCTCACTCGTGGTACATAAGGGTTGTGTTGTACTTCAAAGCATTCCATCAGCTCCATGATCCTGCTGGTTTCATATTTTCCCCCTTGGATTTAACTTCAGTCTACAGATCAGGTTTAGATATCCTATGAAAGAGTACTTTCTTTTTTCGGCTTCTCTTTGATAGAGGCAGAGTATAAGAGGGCAACATAATTTCAATGTCAGAACCAAGAGTACAGGAAGACTGGAAGTACCTTGCACTGCTTCTAAGAGTTCTGTCATGTCCAAGCCATATATATTTCATTGGCAAAAAAAAAAGTCATGTGCACAAGCCTAAAGTCATTGGTTTGGAAAATTCACTCTGTATAGATAAGGATGGCAAGAGAGAACAGGATACAAACCATTCTGAACAAATCTAAAGAAATCTACCACAGTGAGGAGGAGTGTTTATGTTGTTTTGTTTTGTTTTTTCTTTGCATCACACTTTTCTCTATTTCATTTCATGACATATTATACCTCTATATGTAAATTTTCCAAATTTGCAAATAAAATAAAATTCATAGTGTCCATTATCACTTTGCCCAGATTTAGTAATACAGTCCTCAAATTTTTGTGTTATCTACCTTCATTCCTTCTTTGAAAAAAAATCAATATTTTATTTGTCTACCATATGTACTCTGGACTGTTTCCATATTTCATGGTTTTTAAAATGGAAATTATCGTTGGGTCAATGAGACTATTTGAATTACTTCAATACTGTGAGATAAAATTAATTTGTTTCAAATGTTCTAAAGGTAACATGAGCAGTTAGGTTCTCCCTTACCATTTGTGGCGGTTTGGCATTGTTTATGAATTCCAAAAATAGTTATTGGATTATGTTTGTAAACTGGTCTGTCAGAGTATCACTTTTAACCGATTGGATTATGATTGGGACTTTGGGCCATGTCAGTAGGGCACTGAGTCCCCGCCCCTTGGTGGGTGGAGTCTCACAGAGAAAAGACATAGCAAAGGGCAGAGTCGGGAGTTTTGAGCTGGAGGCAAAGGAAGTGAACACACAGGAGAAGAACACAGAGGAATAGAGACAGCTTCTTAGACATGGCAGAAGCCCCGGGGAGAGAGACAGAGCTTTCTCCTGATAGTCTACAGTTGTCCTTGTGGAGAGAGCACAGCAGCTGAGCTCAAAGAGAAACAGAGCCCCAGAAAGAGAGGAACCCAAGAAGCCTGAACTCTTGGAAGATGTCAGCAGCCATCTTGCCCCAACACATGGCAATAGACCTTGGTAAGGGTAGTAACTTATATTTTACAGCCTGGTAACTGTAAGATTCTACCCCAAATAAATACATTTTATAAAAGTCAACAGATTTCTGGTATTTTGCATCAGCACCCCTTTGGCTAATACACCATTCATTTGTACTTTTATAAACAATAAATAAGGACAGTATCATCTGTCAACCATGGAAGAGAAAGGCTTGGGGCACAGAAGAATAAGAAAATTGAAATAGAATTCATGTTATAAAATAGAGAATGATTAAGAGATAGATGGAAAGATTGTTGGACATTGAAGGTCCAATTCATGCTGGTTATTGGTGAAACAACAGTGTTGTTACTACCTGGAATTTACCAACCCTGAACAGTGTCTCATGAACTTGCTTTACACTGGGGAATTTCTGCTGAGTCTGACCGAAGCAAACAGGTACCTTTTCATTGTGAGTTTATTATTTAGTTATGTTTATTTTATTAAAGTAAGATTCATTCAAATCAACATATTTACTACTTCATATAAGTCATTATGTTTATACATAATTGTAGGCTTAAAGGCAATTTTTTTTACTTCTGTTTATTTAAATGATTAATTGCATAGACTTTTGGGTCATGCAAATCTGATTTCAAATCCTGGCTCCATCGATTCCATAGTCGTTGTGACATTTGAGTTACTAGTAATTAGGCAGCAGATTTTAATTATATCACCATAATTATTATTAGGAAATAGACACAGAAAATGACAGACATATGAAGGATAAGAAGTAAACTGGTGGTTTCTAAGAGTAAAAGTTGATGAAAAGATAAGGTATCTTAAAACAAACAGTCAAAACTATTTTCTCCGACATTCAAAATTATCAGGTAAATTATCAGGTAAACCAGAGATTGTGAATATGTGGCTTAAAACTGTTGGGGACACCCAAAATGCCACTGAAAGTGATACGGTAATCATTTATGAGTGGAATAACTGGACTGTGACTTCAATTTGGAAACAGCAAACTATTTATTTTGGAGAAAGACTGCAAATTAAAAGGTATGTTTGACTGGAAGAAGTAGAGAAGGACTTTCCAAAGAGTTGCAATGCGAACAAGTTGAGCTGATAACTACCCAAAAAAGTACATTTTCTAATTGCCAGAGAGCAATACCTAGTCATCCTGACCAAACTAACACTACCCTTTGCTTTGTTTCCACGCTCTCAAAGCAACATTCCAATTAACATTATCATTTTCCCATTAACTCCAAACTGGGGTAGGGATTCCTTGGATGAGCGATGGATATGTCTGGTCATTAGGAAGGAATATCCTCTTTGGTTTGGCTTATATAGATCTTTCTCATGTTTTTAATTATTATGAGTCAGTAATTTTCATAAGCTCAGCGACACTGACAAGAATGTATGGGTACAACAAAATATCCTATGAGGTTTCTTTTGAAAAATTAATTGCCTTTCACTGGTCACTGCTATGACCATCTACTGTCTTCCTACAAATTCCTAGTCATCTCCTCCTTCCCTAAGTGTAACTAATAGATAACACCTGTAACCCTAATATGAGTTGACTAAACATAGTATTGAAAATTGGTCTTTACATTAATTTTATATTTCCAATCAAATGTAAAATCTCATGCAATTCTTATTCTCCTGATTCACTTAATGAAATCAAATGGAAAGGTGGTCAATTTTTAATCTTTATGCACACGGCGGCATAGACCCTTAGTAACACTATTTTGATATTTGTTTTTCCAACTATATTACATGGCTATTTAAATGCAATTCTGTTTAAATACATCTAAATCAGCATTTGTCCCATGATCTCAAAATATCATGGCATATCCTGAGTTGTAAAGAAATATAATATTAATTTATAACACCATATGCTATTCACTGGGAAACACAAGAGCCTACAAGTGAGTATCATGTTCAACATGCAAGTGGTTTAATTGTTTGGTCTTGCTACTTTAATTTTTCCTACATGATTTTAAACATCTGGGTAGTATGTAAATTGTTAGCTGTTTTTGGTAGGTTATGTGGTGTTTAGAAGAACATTACATGAAAAAATAAAGAAAAATTGTAAGTGGGAAAAATGTCATCCATAAAAGGAAAACTCTTATGGTCATCCAATGGAATAAACACATTAATAATTTGTGTCATTCCCACCACTTCACTAAATCTTGGCACTGAATGGAAATGCCAAATGTAATGTTTCATGACCTTTTTATCCATAAATATTCATTCTTTTTTTTACAGTTGGAGAAAAATATTTTTTTAATGTGGAAAAAAAAATCACTAAAATAAAAACATCTGGTAAACATAGACCAATATGTTAACATGTAAAAGGAAGCATCCTGCTTGTTGTATTCTGCTTTTTTCCTCATAAAAGGTCAAATTCTTCATAGAACTTCATATATTTATTATAAGCAGTATTTTAAGATGATAATATCTCTACCAAATTCTGAATTCCTGTGCATTGTCTTAGGGTCAACTTTCCTTATAACCTTAAAGCTTTGTAAAGGGCATGAAGGGAACATACACTGAGTAAATGGTTAGCACACAAGCCACTATTTCTGCAAAACAACGAGCATTTATTGAATCCATATTTGGATGCTAAATGATGTCATGTCTTTTGGGGGTTCAATTCAAAATGCATATTTCATTTCTGGTTAAATGTAATTTCTTGGGATAACACACTATTTCATGAAGATCAAATATATATATGGTAGAGAACCTATGGAATATTCATATGCCCTCAAAAAGTCAATGAAATTTTGGAAAATAGATTTGGAAAAAAGAGGTGGTTTAGCTGCTATAATTTCCTTAGAATTCTTTACAATTTTCAAGTTAATATTTGTATATTTTAGTCCTTTCCAAAAGTTTACAATTATAAAAACATTATTTGTTATTCCCATTGAATAGTAGAATTGACTAACTATATTTTTATTGGACATAAATAGACAAATACTTTGTTAGGCTTCATATGTGTTTGGCAAATATTTCATTAGCAAATTTCTACTTTTTATCTTTCTTCTTTGTTTCTCAAGTGCAGCTACCAGGAGGTGGGAATTAAATTAAAAAAAACAAATTAAAAACTCACACTTGACCATAGCCATATATTTTGATGTCACAAATTACACTCTACTCCAAGTGATCTGTCCATATCAACAAAAATAATCCTATTCTCTTTCTACCAAATGACTTATAGGCACGCACATTTCTCAGTTTTGGTCAAAGAGATATGAAGCACAACTTACTAGAAAATATGTTATTGATCAAAGAAAGAGACACTAGGAAAAGACAGTCACTTTATGCCTCTGGCCATTATTTTGTCTAGATGTGATGTCTGGAACTTATGCAGTCTTATTGGGCAATGAGGTAGCCAAAATTAGTCTGCTTATAAAACTAATTCACTAAGAATGCCAGTGCAGAAAAATGGAAAGAATATGATTCCCTGATGACAATGCTAAGCCCCTAAATGAGTTAAAAATACATTCCTCTTGGCTTTTTGTTAAATAAGGAATTTCTTTTTTTAAAAGTTAATTTGAGTCAGAAACTTCTGTTACTTGGAAACAAAAGAATTCTAACTGATACTATTTTTTAAGCACAAAGGCTCTGAAATTTGCTAAATATTTTCTGAACCTTATCTCACTGGATTTGTGCATGTCATTGAAGTGAAGTTATTATTGCTACTTTAGAAATGACAAAACTGAAACTAAGAGAGGACGAGTAACCTGCACCAAATTATACAGCTAGAAAGTAAGAGGCCTGGGTTTGAAATCAGATTTTCTAATTCCAATCCCTTAACCTTATGATTGTTGTGAGATTTTTTTCTAAATTGTGTGGAATTTGGGGCATAATTTCCATTAGAGCACTAAGTAATCCTGGGCAAATTATATATTTCCTTTGTGAATTTTTTCTTTAACTATGAAGAACAACAAATGACAGCAACAAGAAGAACTATATTTTACTAGACTCACATTTTTCATGGGAGTTGATCAATTTTATAATCAATCCAGTCTACATATAATATACAAACTACACCATCTTTATCTATTGTTTACTACAGTGTAGGATTATTTCAAAACTGCACAATATGGAAAGACTATAGATATACAATAGGCTTGGTTCTTTCCTTCAAGAAGCACACAGTAAATGTGCCTGAACTTTCCAATGTGAGCTTCAAAGTATATTTTCTTTAGTCACATGTTGCCATCTTTGCCTAATGTTGTCTTCTTCATGAAGTCTACTGACTCTTCTTTACCAATCAGTTGTTATCTACCCTTTTAATCCTCTAATTCCTACACTACATTGTACCTCTTCATAAATAATCAGATATTTGGAATCAGTCTATATTTTCATTAGCTTTCATAACCATTTTTCAAAATCATTGAGTGTCAAAATGGCAACAGTATCCTTCACAGCTCCTAGCATTTATTCTCAAAAAAATATTTACTGCGTGCCTACTTTGCATCAGGTACTAGGGTAGGGCCTGGGGATAAAAGGATGAGTTATGTAAAGTACCTGGGAACATAATACACATTTGGGAAGCTGAATTTAATTTAATTTGCTCCACAATAATGCAGAAATGAGCCTCTACTGATCACCCTAAGAATTGGGGTCATATAAAACATAAGGTTAATGACTAAATAATGGAGTTAAAATTTAAGGTTAAATGCAAAGCTGATACACTGCATTATGTAATTTCCTCACATAATGAAGATGAGTCATTAGGATTCAATATTTTCAAGGCTGCTTAACCCAAACAACAATCGAAAAAGAATCTAAACATGATTTCCCAGCTTTCAGATGGATGAGGTTAAATTGGGCAAGGCAGCACATAATGAGGAATAATAATGAAGAACTCAAATCATCCAGTACATTACTGATTCTGATATGCAGTTAATACTGGAAAAGATGTATCATTATGCATGAGAGAAGCCTAAAGAGTTTCTTTCCCAAGTGTCAATGGAAGAAGCATCCACACATCTTTCCATCTTTCCATCAATACTCAACCCACATGTCTTGTTTTTCCATGCTTCCTTTTCCTGCACCCCAAGCTGCTTCACTCTTCCCATGTTCCATATATGCCTCATTTGTGATGTACCATTCCATGTGAGGAAATTTTAACTCTCTAAGAACAGAATCCACAAGCATGGAGACTCCTCTGGCCCAGTAACTACATTATCTCAGTTTATTCTTGCACAAAATCTATAAAGTCCAGATGAAGAAGATGAGGGAACAGTGTCAAAGACTTAATTATATTTCCATAGGTCACATAAAATTTTAGCAAGGAGCAAAACTGGGTTTCAGACTCAGGAATTTCTAACTTCAAAATTAGTATATTTCCTGTAATCCTAAGCTCCCTTCTCAAAATAAGGCTAAGATATAGATAGAGTATTCATATAATGGGTGTTTGGTCATATTTGTTAACTTAACAAATGGAATAGTAATAAATTGATTAAATAATTGCTTCTATCCTAAAATTAATTTTATTTCCTCAGACAAAATATTACTAGAAACATACATCGATTCAGAAGTGCAATCCTGCTTGAGTGATCCTTCTTGTTGACCTTAGATGGTCACATCTACTAGAGAGAAGAGGTACAGACATCTTCCAAGCTCCTTTGAGATCTCTATAGACACTTCATATAATATTTTCATGTTCACTTGCCTGGCACTGAAAAATATAATTGTTTTTCACTTGACTAAATCTAAATGAGAAAAACTAAATAAAAATATTTCCCTGTCTTTTTTTTTTTTTTTTTTAGGAGGTACTGGGGATTGAGAGAGTGAACCCAGGACCTCATACATGGAAAGCAGGTGCTCAACCACTGAGCTATATCTGCTCCTCCTGTTTTATTTTTTGTTTATTTTGATTTTTCCCAAGAGAAAAGGGCTAATGAAAATTCAATATGCTGATGTTGTGGATGGGTTTTTAAAATTATCTTACTAGATATACACTATGTACATTTACATTTCTGCCCCATTCTTATTCTTTCTAGCTTTTTTCAAAGGAACAAAGTTACATATAATATTAAGATATGTTAAGGACCCTATTTTGTTTTTGTTTTGTTTTTTATTTGGGCAGTTGTAGGTTTACAGAAAAGTCATACAGAAAGTACAGAGTTCCCATATACCACCCTCCCCTCTACAGTTTTCCCTATTATTAACATTTTACATTGTTGCAGTATTGTTGCTAAAACTGATGAAATAATATTATTTAATTATATTATTAACTATAACCCATAGTTTATATTTGGGTTCACTCTTTGTGTAACAGTTCTATGTTTTCTTTTTTATTCTGGTAACATATATATAGCCTAAAATTTCCCTTTGAATTCACTTTCAATTATACAGTTCATTGGTGTTAATTACATTCACAATGTTGAGACACCATCACTGCCATCCATTACCAAAACTTTTCCATCAACCCAAAGAGAAATCCTGTACCAATTAAGTAATAACTCCCCATTCTCCAATCCCATCCAGCTCCTAGTAAACTATATTCTAGTTTCTGACATTGTAAATTTGCATATTCTAGTTATTTCATATAAGTGGGACCTAAGAACACTATTATAATTGGCAACATTTCAGTTATTGCAGAACACTATGTAATCAAGCATTCTATCAAACCCAAAGAAAAGTCACATTTAAAATTTTTTTTTTGCAATGGACTAAGTCAAATAAAGCATTGACTTTTACATGTATTTTATTTAGATTTCCAAGTGTTTTAAGATAGCCACATGCAAACATCACAGACATTTTGATTTAAAAGTTATATTTCTTGGAAAGCAACGAAATTTCTTATAATTGTTCTTCCTGTTTTAACAGGCGTGGTACTTGTTTAGTTTACATAAAAAGAGCTAAATCCTGCTAAACATAAGCACGACTTACCATACAGAAATCCACATTTGAGGCTGAGTGTTTCCATCTGTCTGTGCTAACAGAGTATCAGCTGGGAGTGCTCTTGGCTTCAAGTAACAGAAAAATCCAAGGAATAGGAATATATTTTTCTCATATAGCAAGATGTCTGGAGGTAGATTATTTCTGTCTTTGGTTCAGCTGCTTGATGATGCCATCAAGAACCTAGACTTTCTAGTTGGTCTCCATTCTTATCCTTAGAGTATTGGCTTTTGTCTTCACCTATTGCCTCAAATGGTGCTCCAGATACAGGCATCATGTCCTCATTCAAGACAAGAAGAATTGGAAAGGGAGTCACCTGCTGCATCTGGCTTTGATATTAGGAACCAAAAGCTTCCCCCAGAAATGGCAACGAGTTGTTGCTGTGAATTAGCTAGAACTGAGTCATACAACCATGTTAATTTCAAGGGAGGTTTAAAAAGCTATTTTTTAGCTGGTAAATGGCCACAACAAATCATATTGGGTTCTTTAGTTCTAAGGAAATAGCGATGTATGCTAGTAAGCAACTAAAATTATCTCTTGGAAAAGTAATGACTTTTTTTTGTCTTGGAAAGTTAAATGAGTACAGAAGATAAAGGGGTAATTGAGGATTATGAAGCATTTGAGCTAAAAGAGGGACTTTAGAGTGACCTAGACTGATGGATGACTGCAAGGACAACAAAAGAGAGGTCCCATCAGATATGAGAAAAGCACGGAAAGAATGGGGGCAAACCATAGAAATGTAACTGCCTATTTATTATTTATTTTGTCATTTGTAACTTTTCTATTTCCATTTTTCCAACAGGTGGTGCTTCAAACCAGGGGTCAACAAACTTTTCTTTAAAGGGCTAGATAGTAAATATTTTAGTCTTTGTAGGCCATATGGTTTCTGTCGCAACAACTCAACTCTGCCTTTATATCACAAAATCAGCCACAGACAATACACAAATGACTGAGGCTGTGTGCCAGAAAGACTTTATTTACAAAACTAGGCAGCTTGGCCGTAGTTGGCCAACTCCTACTTAGACTAAAAGCACAATATACTGTGAAAGAAAAAACAGAATAGTGAAATGATAAAGGCAATACAGTGTGGATGTTTTTTATGAATAACAAATTAAGGAAAGCTATAGAGTGCTGAGATTTGAAGTCAAGGTCAAAAGGACAACAAAATGATTGCATGGATCTTGTTCTCTAGTTACGGCAAATCTGCCAGTGCTGAGGAGAAGCAAATGTCCTGGTTCTGAGATGTTCGAAGCATTTATGATGACAACCTTTTATTACATAACACTTCCATCAGGCCTCTTCACAAATCAGGGAGACACCCCTGATCACTAAACATATCATTCTTTCTCTTGCTCTATCTAGTTTTCTTTTCAACACTCGATACTCCCCAACAATATATTAAAAAGCAATTTTGTTATTTCATTTATTGTCAGTACCCCCAACTCCCACTAAGACATAAATCCATGAGAGTTAGGACTTTGGTTTGTTTTTTTGGTTCACTGTTATTCTCAGTACTCAGGTAAGTGTTTCGCACCTAGCAGGTGCTCAATAAATATTTTTTAAATGAATGAATGAATAAGTAAATCAACAAATGATGAGCTGGATATTTTGCCAACCCTTAGGTTTTGTCTAAGGCCTTCCTTGGTGGTGTTAACCATTCAAAGGTTTCCACTGCCAGATTTTTTATTTATTTATTTATTTATTGAGGTACTAGGGCCAGAGACTGAACCCCAGACCTCATATGGGGGAAGCCAGAGCTCAACCACTGAGCCACATAGCTCCCCTGAGTTGGTTTTTTTGTTTGTTTGCTTGTTGTTTTTTTGTTTTTTTTGTCTTTAAGAGACACCAGGGACCGAACCCGTGACCTCTCAGGTGGGAAGCCGGACCTCGACCGCTTGAGCCACATCTGTCCCCTACTGCCTGAATTTTCATGTTACATTTATTTGTATGTCTCATGTATTTACTCTTTGGTCAAATTTAGAACTTAGAAAATGAAAAGAGAACCACTTTTTTTTTTTACAGTATATATTTTGGAGAAGTCTTTAAAAAGCTATACAAATTAAATCATATTGATTAATGCAATTCACAAGTGATATATTTATATTTAAGTTCAAATAAAAATTCATAAAATACACATAAACCTGACAATCCAGGACATATGTTTTTAATTAAGCTCGATTATTCCATTTTTTTCATTCAAAATTATTTGTTGCCTTCTCATTTTGTCACACCTAAGACTATGTGCTAGACCTACAGTAATAAATGAGGTGGACTAAGTGCACATTATCTATTTTCAGGATCATAATAAAAGTTGTATAATAAAATTAATATATTTAATATAATTATATTATTATTAAAATATGGTCCTTGGAGGGGCATATTTTGTGTATTTGAAAGCAACAGAAGTTTACAAGAGCTATCTCAAGTAGTTCATTCTATGTACATTCACATACAAATGCACACTGGACATTTAACATCAGAATACCTGAAATAGTATGACATTTGACCTAGCAAAATAGTCCCAGTAACTATGAAAAAGGGTATCATTCTTAATGAATTATGGGAAGGTTTATCTTTAGGAGAAGTGGAACATGGAAATTCTGTTATCCCAAATCCAGCTTTTCTGTGACTTTACTAGACCTGAGTCAGAACCACTTTAATTTCAAGGGTGGTTGAGAAAGCTATTTTTTAGCAGGTAAATGGCCATGTAATCTTACAAGTTAGTGTCTCTATCTCCAATCCCACGTTTAACATCAGCCACACCTGCAAAGGATTCATCTAATTATAGACATGCCCTGTGCTCTGAAGTCTAGCTTGATACACATTAAATATAGCATATCTATAAAAGGGCCATTTATATATAATTTTACTCATTTATTAATGAGATAAATATGTATCGAGTGCTTACTTTGTACAAATTAACCTGCTCTATGTCCAAGGAAATATTTTGAGTGGCAAGCTCTCATTCCACAAAACCTATTCAACTCACCCATAAAAGAAAGCAATTGGAATGAAATGGTTTGACATCCATAAGTCACTTCTCTATCAATTCACTGAATGCTGATTCCCTTTTTAAATTTTGTCTGTACTTTGGAGTAGTGATAGTAGGTGGAGTATATGAGACAAATTATTCTATTAAGCAGGTGAGCAGTTTGGAAATAGACAGATAGATAAATAGATATTTTCTCAGTAGAAGTTTTTAATAAGATGTATAGTTCAAATATCTGCCATATTTAGCTGATAATTTACCATTATTGACTCAGTGGTCTTAATCTGTTAAGCCTGTTAATATTTACTGAGTACCTTCTGTATGGCAGCCACCATTCTCAGTGCTGGTAATACAGAAAGTAAAAACAGTAAAAAAAATTCTTCCTTTTATGGAGTTAGCTTCTACTAGAAAAGTGTGTGGGAATAGGGTGCAGAAAAGTAAACAAATAAATTAGTAATGTATTAGAATTAAACTAGTTACTATAACAAATGAAACCTAAACTTTAATTGATTTAACACAATAGAAGTTTACTTCTTTCTCAAGAAAGAGAGCTGGACGGGCGAGCAGGAGCCCTCCTCTATGAAATTGTTTACTGACCTAGACTGATGTTTGTTCCACTTTGTTCAACAAATGCCTTCTACTGTCACCTGTGGTCCCTCAGCATTCCAGCCTGCAGACACAGAAGGAATAATGCAAAGAGCCCTGATGTCGTCAAGACAAATAATGATGGCTGGATTGGGAGGGCTGGGGTCTTCCTAGAGGCACACAAAGTTTTGCTCCCCAGTCCCCTCACCCTCTTCAGTGACAGAAGCATGGTCTTGTGTTTAATAAGAACTACATTTTATAAAATTCTTATTTTTTGATAAGTATGTTTGATTATCACTTTCTTATTTCTCTTGAGAAAGAGCCATAAATTAAAACATATTCAGACTATGGATATTCCGGCTTTTTAGATTCCAGCAAAGAATATAAGTTAGTCATGTTCTGCACGGCCAAACAAGTGAAACGGTGCTGTTCTTTGAAAAGGTGTTAAAGAGATATTAAAGAAATGCTAAAGGTTCAAGGCATAGGCAAATTCATTCGAAATGTACATTGGTGACTACTTCCAGACTAAAAGATGCTGTCCCTGGTGTCTATTTCTGCCTGAATGCAAACCTGCCTGGGTGCAAAATGACTGTTGTTGCCAATGGCGGTTTAATGAACCCCAAGTGTGAAGGCTTTTGAATGTGGGACAGCTCTAACTACTTATGTCTAGGTTTTCCCCTGTGTCTCATTGCTGTGTGCCCGGCAGATTTACCTGCTACCAGTGCCGCCCTGTTATCTCCTTATGATAGGAGACGGGATGGCAGAAGAGTCTTATACACGTATATCAGTTCCTTGTTCTCTGGCAGATAGTTATGAATAGGAGCAGTTTGCCCTGGGTTCTCAACTAATACCTCAGCCACATGTAAACTCCAAAACTGACTTTAACACGTTTTATCAGCGGAAACATTACTTTTGTGTTAAAACCTATGATAACTGCTAATAGTCCAGCAGACATTAACCAATATGTGAAATAAATAGATCCTGACTTGATATTTAAAATAAGACACACACCTGATGATAGGGGGCTTGTGGTAGAAGAAAGCAGGGTACTGTGAAGGATGAAAATTTGGAGCTCTCCAAGTATCTCTCTTTTGTATTTTCAAATGTGATCATTCTGGTCTTAGGTATTTATGTATACATGTTAAGAAAATATATTTTAAAGCAAAAAATCCCTGTGCTGTGGGACTACTGTATTGTGGAGGCTACAGAAATATGCTGACATACTATAATCTGTGGGATGCTCATTTCTATCTCTAAAGCAGTTCAAACAAAACTGAATAATTTTCTGCTAGGAATGCTGTAGAATTCCTATGGAGGTGGTCCTATCACTAAAACCTTGAGTTGGATTCAATATGGACTTTAATTTCATTAAAATACACCAAAAATAAAGTGAAATAGAGATTTTCCAAGGAATATTTTAAAGATGGCATCTAAAATTTACTAAAAATCTTCACTCTTGAATGGATTGTGGAAGGTGGATGAATGAAATCGTGGGAGAGGGCCACTTGAATGTTGGAGCAACAGAGTCTCCAAACCTTGGACACAGATAATTGAGCGTATAGGATAAGTGCAAGCGAAAAGAGTTCTGGATGCAAATCCATGCATGCAATCCATCCAACAAATATATGAAAATATTAAAGCTTGAGTAATTAAATGGCTTGCACAAATTCATGCAGCCAATAATTGCCAAAACAATAACTTGAACCAAGTTCTATCTAACTCCCAAATCTATGTACTTCCCATTGTACTACATACCTTAAATTTCATTGCAATACAAGAGACAGTTGAGATGACTGTCATACTAATACATATTATTTTTTGAACAGGGACTATGGACCCATTTTATGAACATTATCTAATAAAATTTCTGCAACAACCTCAAGAAATAGGTAATAACATTTTCATTAATTTACAGATGAAGAAATTGAGGCACAAGGAGTTACATGCATGTGTCAAATTCACATAACTACTAAGTATTAAAACCAGGATTTGAACCAAGGGCTCTATGATGCAAGAGCACATAATAATAACCAGTATATTGTAGTTTCATTTATTCATTCAACAAATATTTTCTATGCCTTCTATAGTATGTTTTAGAAATGGCATTATCCTTCAAATCAAGGGTTATTTAATGTTCTTGCCACATTCTAGACACATGCTTTTAAAAAATATTTATTTTCCATGTCAACCACTTTCATGCCCTTGTGTTTTTCAGATATTGATTCATTTGCCACCTGCTTTTTTGAAGGTTTCTCACAATTCTTACAAATCTATGGTAAAATAATTTATTTTCTGGTGTTACCCTAATGATAGCTTTCTCTCTTCAATAAGTGTTCACCTGCTTCTGCCTCTGCCTAGGTGTTTTGCTTTCTTCCACTGGAATGCTCCAATATGCTCACAAGGTACTTGCCTCTGCTTCACATACGAAGACACTGAGAACACTCAGACTGCTTAAGTAGTTTGCCCAAAATCCATCTAATTCTGAAGAAAGAAATGTAAGGCATCACTTTGTCAACTTCCCTTCTCTCTTCTCCCAAACCCAACCGATTGTAAAGTTCTAACAATTCTGTCTTGTTACTATTTCTCAGTTTCACTCTTTTTTTTTTCTGTTCACATGGCCATTGCATTGGTTATGTTCACCATCATTTGTCACCTGGGTTACTGCCACATTCTCCCACCTAGTCTTTCTAACGCCAGTGTTAGTCTCCTACCAATCATTACATTGCTGCTAGAGCAAGCTTTCTAAATTGGAAACGAATGCATAAACACTCAATTGCCATCTAGAGAAAGGAGTCCTTCTCACTGTTTATCATCCACATTACTGTTGCATCACTTAAGTCATGCTTTCCTCCTTTGAGGAAAGTAAGTGGTTAACACCGATTTTGTTCCTCTGCTCCAAACCTCAAACATCACAAAACCACTTTGCAAAATCCACAAGAATAGAAATACCACAGGAAACCTCAGGAAGGTCTTCCAAAGGAGAACCAAGGAGAGAAAGGACATGTTGTTCAGGAAATTAGAGTACAGCAAATATCTGAGAGACCATTTCCCATGACTAAAATGAATTAGCTGCACCAAACCAAAATACACAGCTAACTTCACCACCATGGAGCTCTGTCATTAGAAGCAATTTATTTGTGAAGATGATATGATGATGAGAAGGTATTTCTGGGATTTGAGGGCAAAATATCACTACAGAAGTTGTGTTCATGGGCCAGAAGTAATGAAGTAGTCTTACAGATAC
Source organism: Cabassous unicinctus (assembly GCA_029593785.1). Taxonomy (NCBI): domain Eukaryota; kingdom Metazoa; phylum Chordata; class Mammalia; order Cingulata; family Chlamyphoridae; genus Cabassous; species Cabassous unicinctus. Next base: position 7,105 of record JAQZBX010004598.1, on the reverse strand, counting down.
CTCTGAACAAAACAAGAACTTGCGACATTCATAGAATCTATGCAGCCAAATTGCCTGTGGGCACCACTCCCAATGCTGCCATTTGTTGGCTGTGAAACCTTGGCAAGTTATTCTGTGAGGTTTTTTGCATGTGATTCTCTGTGACTCAGTTTTCGCATATGTAAAACGGGGATAATACTGTCACCTAAAAAGGAATGCAGTTATGAGGGTCACATGAGCTATTTGCATGTGGAGTTGTGTGATGTGTGTGTGTGTGTTCCTGGGAACACTGCCTGGCATATATTTTGCATTTTATAGTATTATAAGTTTTATGTTGCTCCCTGTGTGCACATTTGCTTATCTCAAATTTGTCTGGGCCTACATCTCATAGACGGGCAGGAGGCAGCCAAAGCCTTCATCATAGTCTATTAAAACTGGGAAGAAATTAGAGTTCTACCTCTTAAAATCCCTTATTTTACACTTCAGGAACTAGGAACCAGGATATGTGATTATTTATCGAGGCTCTCATGTCCAGTAAGGAGATGTATTTAAGTCTTTAACCTACACCACGCCACTCCCAATTTGTTGTTGTTGTAGTTTTTCAAATAAATTACACTATCTTAGCAAATGCCCATGATGTTCTCCATTTTCATTACTCTTGAGAGTAAAGAGAAAAGACCACTGTCCCTGAGAAAAAGCTAAACACAATGAGAATAGCAAAGAGACCCAGATTAGAATTGTAATATATACTTCCCTTCTGAAAGTTGTTTCCCTTCCTCCAAAAAGGTGAGCTAGGACTTTTTGGAAAATTTACAAAAATATGTGCTATTTTCAAGATGAGTCATATCCTTAATTTCAAATTTATGATCAACAAACATATTTGCATCACAGTATCATTAAAATCCTAATATTTTTCTCTGTTAAAATTGTCTAAATATAAAATACTAGAGACATTTTGCATAAGTGTGCCATTATTCTTGGAACCTCATACTTCTAATCCAGCATATCAATATAAAACTGGGGATAAAATATTATTTTGGAAAGAAAGAAAGGAAAAAACTTCTCTGTGTTATCTACTACTAGGCTATTACATCAAGCAGAGCCATTTCCATGGTAAAAGCTACATAGCCACAAAAATATATCAAACAGTTTAAAGTATAAACAAAGCAAAAATTATATATGTCTGCAAAACTTCAAAGGAGAAGCAGGATGGAAGGAGAAAAGAAAACACCTTGCAAATTTGGCTCAAAGCTCTCAGTTGGCATCTGGAACATCTGAGACCTCATAGAAAATTTTTGTTTGTGGAGGATAAAAAAATAAAAGTTTAGGTATTTTTAGCTTTTTGTCAGTGAATTCTATAGTTGGGTATATACATTTCCAAAGCATTGGTGAAAAGAACTTAACATCTGGAGATTTTTCAGGTTTCCGAAATGAAAAAAGTCTAGCAAACAGCATTACTAACAATTGCCAAAAGTTGGAAGCAATACAAGCATCCTTCAGCAGATGAATGGATAAACAAAATGTGGTATAAACATACAATGGAATATTAATCAGCTGTAAAAAGGAACAAAGTTCTGATGCATACTACAGCAGGGATGAACTCGAAAGCATCATGTTGAGTAAAATAACCCAGAAACAAAGGCAAAAATATCGTACTATCTCACTTATGTGAAATAAGCAGAATACGTATATTCATAAAGTCAGAAACTTTAATTTAGGTAACCAGGGGCTGAGTGCAGGAGGGCAATGGAGGTTTAGTGTTTAGTTAGTAGGGAGTTTCTGTTTGGGGTGATAGAAAAATTTTGGCAATGGATGATGGGTGGATGCAATTAACACCACTGCAATGTATATTCAAAAAGGAATAAAAAAGGGCAATTTTAGGTTATATGTATGTTGGCACACACACACACACACACATAAAACAGAACTGCACAACACAAAGAGTAAACAGTAATGTAAACAGTGGGCTAAAGTTAATAGAATAATTATAATAGTATTGTTTCCTGAATTGTAGCAAAACTACCACACTAGTTAATAATGCAAAAATTAATAATAAGGAACACTGTGTGAGAGAGGTGAGTGTATGAGAACTCTGTACGTTCTGCCTGTTGTAAACTTACAACTGCTTGATTTATTTAAAAAAACCTGAAGAAAGTCTAAGAATAGAGGTAGTTGCAGACTTTTTCACTGCAATCCACAAATCTCTGCAAGATGCTGCTCATGTGTAGGGGTGCATCTGTCCTGTCTCCTGCAGAATGCAAACTACAATGTGGAGAGCCAATATCATTGGCATGTCTGATTGCCCGTCGTTATCAATCTTAAAGGGCAGCAGAGAAATTTGCATGTACTGAGCTTACCTATTACTGGAAAGAATAAAATATAATGAGCTTGATATGGACAAGGAATGCAAGGAATAAAATATTTCTTTTAGACTGTCGGCAAGCAATGGAACAAATGAGATTTATGGCAGAGTTGGATACGTGATTTATAGTTTTGCTTGTTCTTCATTTAAAAGAGGAAATTAAAACCACACTTGCATATGATTCAATCTTTGATCACTAGAGAATAGCTGCTGTGAATTAATTATTATAAACTCTATTACCCTTGTTCACCCCAGGTGCTGCATCCATAGTATCTTCCAACTTGTGTCTCAAGGGAAAGGGAGGGATTTTTTGTTGTTAAAATTGTGCAAGAAAAATATCTGGCATTTGGTGCTTTGCTCAGCAGTCATTTATGACTTAAGGAACTAATTGAATAATCTGTTAGACAGAACACTGTTGTAAAGAAGGAGCATGATTAAAATTTTAGCAGACTTTTATTGATTCTGAGAATGTGGGTTTATATTCTTTTTGTATCATCTGTAATCCTAGAATCAAATACTTAAACCTATGCAGAAAAAGTTCCATATCTTCAGGTCTAACAGTTCTCATTTAATTATATAAGCAAATGTGGAAAATATTTCATGATGAAGCTATCTAATTCACTTAGCCTCCATTTAAGGCATTAAAATAATTCATTGATTAAAACATTTTAAGACAATAACAAAACACAACCATGAATCATAGGGAAGGTTCTAAGATATGACAAGTAAAGAATCTGTTTAAAAGATGTTAAATATAAATATTTCAATACAAATTCAATAAAATGCATGCATATAATCATGTGATAAATCATAAGAAACTAACACCCTTTTACAGGAATATTTAGAAAACTACTGATTGAAAGTTTCCTAAAATGGAAATAAAATATAAACCAAGGAGCAAGAAAACAATTTATATAGAGTTAATTATATAATGAAATAGGATAGTGAAAGAAGGTCCAAATTCAAGGTGTTCTACATATTTGCACTCATGAGCTGAGGGTCAGTTGATTGTGGAACAGTTGAATACGATAGTGGAGCTCAGTGATATGCAACACAGGACAAATTTCACTAACTGAGTATACTGGCTCCTTAGATGTTTTCCATGTAGGTTATTTAGACTTTCATTTTTCTTTGGTTCTCTCTCTAGACAAAGCAATGTTGATGGGTATAAGAGGACAGACAACTCTCTAAAGCACTTGAAGATTAGTGAAGAATTAGGAATCTACAGATTGCATGTGATAGAAACTTACCTCAAAATAGCTTAAACAAAAACAAAAACAAAATATATTGTCTCAAGTCATTTCAGACATGAATGAACCTAAGGAGTTAAATAAAATAATTGGAATTTTCTTTCTCCTTCACTTTTCCCTCTCTGTAACACCCTCTCTCCCTCATCCATCCTTCCACCTCTCAGCTCTGCTTTCTGTTGCCTCTGCCAACTTTCTTCACAAGATGGCAATGGCACAGATTTGTTGCTCTAGTCTTCATAGTATTTATTACTGGTAATCCCAAGAAAAATGTGCATTCCTTTCCTGGAAATTTCAGCAAACCTGAACAATTGTTGACATTGATCTGGCTTGGGTCTTACCCCATCTCAGAATCGATTTCTGTGGCCTGGAATGGAATGAGATTACTGATCGGGATCCTGTGCCCATCTCCACTCCAACCCCAGGGACTGCAAATGTGACACAGGTGTCCCCCAATGAAAAAACAGGCTTACATCTCCAAAGAGCATGGAAGCAATGCCAGGCAGGGAGAGGGGGAAACACAACAGATGTCCACTACAAGCAAATTAAGAATGTTTCCTGAAGTATGTTATTTTTATAACTGCTGCCAGATTAACTGCACAAGAAATATCAAGGCCTGCCAGGAAAGAAGATACAACCATTAATTTCTATTAGCTATTAATTAATTTATGCCTTGTAAAATACAGTTTGTTATTACTGCTAGTTCATTGTATATGTATGTGTTTTAACATGTTTTGTGGAACTTGTGAATTTAGGAGTTTTCTTTATGGTATAATAATATTTTTAAAGTTAATTTTTTCAATGTCTGCTTATTATAATTTTAAAATACAATAAGAAATATAGAAAGAAAAATATTTTTCATAACTCTACTACTCCAAACACATTAATGTTTTTTTTTTTTTTCATTTTCTCTCTATTCCAAGTTTGTGGCTATTTGCCTTTTTATTTTTAAATTTTTATTAGGTGCTATGTGTAATTTTATAACTTATTTCCTCTGTTTAACATTACAGTACAATCCTTCTCCTTCATGAGAAGAATTTTAATGGATCAATAAAATCCCATCCATTACATAGCTATACTTCTATGTTTGAAAGTTTATATCATTTCCAATGTTTTATGGTGATAAATGATTCTGTCATGAATATGTTCTTGCCAAACCTTTGTTTTCTGAATTTCAGATTGTTTCTTTAAGACAATTACCTAGAATTGGGATTCCAAGATAAAGGCTTATGGATATGCTGTTATTGGTTGAGGATTACCTTTGTTTTTCATTCTGTTTTTCTTTGATTTGATGACTCTTCTATAATATATCTCAAATATTATTTTTTTAAAATTGGAACACTGACCTAGTATTTTTTAACAAAAGTTTTTGGACACTTATTAGGTTTTACTAAGTATATGGTAGGGACACCTAATTCAGGCTTAAGAAGAGATAGAAGTCTTCAAAAAAAAAAAAAATCTAAATTAGGGCCTGAAGAATGAGTAGGAATCAAGAGGAGAATTGAATATAAAATGAGAATATAAAAGGGAAAAGTCCATCTCACACATAGGAAGACAATGAGAAAAAGGATTGACTGTGTGGTGCTTGGAAAATTGCAAGTCTTTTAGAATAGCTATAGATATGAGACTGGGGACAGATTTCAAGACTCATAGGTGGGCAGTGTAAGGGATTAAGGAGGGACTCAGCACAGGGAGATTCCAACACAGCCCTTGTTGCCAGTGTTTCACATTACACCATCTCTTGGATTGTGTCCCTCAGTTGGTGAACTTCTCTGCATGATAGAAATTTTGAAATGTGGTATTATATTATAGCCAAAAGGAAACGTGTGAAATGAAGAACACAAGTGGAGAATCTTCATCAGTATCTTTCAGTGCTGGGTTTAGAAGATCAGGTGAGGAGGCATCATTGACCTAGGCCATCTTACTTCCCCCATGACAAGAGAGAAGGGTCTCTAAGAACTCCCTTTGCAAAGGGTTCTTAAAGATAGGCTGCCTTTAGGCCAACACAGGTTATGGAGCGCATGCATATTTCCCAGAGAGTGCATAAGAGATGGGTGAATACAGTAGGCTTCCTTTTACTGTTTGTCCATTTTGAAATTGACCATTTCCATCAACTGCAAAAAAAATAAATTCTTATCAAATAAATTCTACACAGAGAAATTGAGTTGTACTAGCCTTGCTTACAATTCAGTTTCAGCTACAAGTCGGGTGGACCCATTCTGGTCTCACCTTGGGATGTATTTTCTGCAAGCTGCCCATCAAAGGCAGTGCTGTGGAAGCACATGGATATGTTCTGGCATAAATGAATAGAGCCTGCACATCTGTTACTGCCAACTCAGCTGACAGAAAGCCCAGGCTTTTGGTTTTTAAGAAACCCTTAATCAGGAAGCCATAAAAGTGAAAGTTGTGGTGGTGGAAGTAGAGAATAGAGGAGTTTTCCAAAGATCTGAATCCTTTTTCTGGCTTTCTCTGTGACTCATTAGAGACCATAACCAAACCACTTTCCTCTAATAATCCCCCTGTTTGTGAAATAAGGATAATTATTGCTGTCCTTTCCTTTGCCCTTGCATAACTTCACTGGGGTGTTTAGAGATGTTATGAAAATTTAAGCTAAATGCTTGTAGAAAGCTTCAAGCACCCCACAAGGACAGAGCAGCAAATTAAAATCCATTGCTCTGAGAGCAGCAGAGAACAGACACTGGAGGCCAGTAATGAGAGCCTTGGCAGCCCAGCTCTGGCCCTTAAGTGAGTGGTGCAGGGGGTACCTTTCTTCCCCTGTCCAGCAGCATCAGCCTTGGAGGATGGGGCTTCTGCCTCAACAGGTCCTTACTAGGTCAACTCAGTACTTAATTCAATTGGCCAGAGCTTGAGATATTCATTGCACTTTTTACTTTAGGTAGATGTGTTAGACTGGATAATGGTCCCCAGAGATACTCATGTACTAATACCTGAGACCTGCAAATATGTTAAATTACATGACAAAAGGGACTTTGCAGATGTGATTAAATTAATGATATTGAAGAGGAAGGGGCAAGATGGTGGCAGAGTAAGGAGCTCCATGAGTCAGCTCATCATACAGGGCAGTTAGTAATCACCCAGAGCTATCAAAACCACCTGTTTTGGGGGCCCAGGAGACCAGAAGAGCATCCTGTGAAATCCTTAAAAGAATGGAAGGAAGAGACTGCTCATCTGCAGTGAAAATTCGTGAGTAGAGCACTCCATGCTCCGGAGGACAGTGCCCATCCTCCATTGTCGGTGCAAACAGCCTCGGGAGCTATTCCATGGCTGGAATTGGAAACTCCATTTCCCAAAAGTGGGGGAGGAAGAGACAGTCGGGCACTGACTTCAGTTACTCATTAGTAAATTCAGCTGGCTAATGTATAATCCTAAGAACAGCTAAAGTTTGAACTTGTCCAAGTTGGAAAGAGGGCAGTAGCCACTATCCTAACTCTGCACAAGAGGAAGCAAGGCTGATTGAAAATCACAGAGAAGGTACGGACTGGCTTCTTTCCACCTG
>JAQZBX010004597.1:0-59434 GCA_029593785.1 Cabassous unicinctus | reverse complement strand
TTCAGTTAAACTGTGGCCCACCTTAATCAGGATGGGTCTAGTCATATTACTGGGAACCTTTATTAGTGGAAAGAAATTCACATAGAGGAAACCATAGGAAATTCAATGGAAACCACATAGAACAGAGAGCCAGGAGAGGCCACCACAGGCATTGCCAAGTGACTGAGGAGCCACAGGCCAAGGCCATCAGGCAGCCATCCCCAGTCTTCAGGAAGAAAGCATCGCCTTGATGATGCCTTGATTTTTCCTTTCTTTTAGCCTCAAATCCAAGAATTAATAAATTCTTATTGTTTAAGCTGACCCATGGTATTAAGCATGGTATTTGCTTGAACAGCTAAGGAGACTAAAATAAGCTGTTTTGCACATTAAACAAATCCTGGTATTTTGCCCCCACTAGTGAGAGTGAAAATCACTCCATTCCCTGGAGGAAAACCATGAGATCGAGTTGAAAATCTGCTTCCCAGGCATCTGACAGAGTCTAGGATTTATGCCTCTCCTTAACTCCTTGTTCTCTAGGATCCACAGGAAATTCATATTCAGATATATTAATATTTCCTGATAACAATTTTTTTTTCTGCAAAATTTCTACTTGGGAACTCTTCCCTTACCAACTGGAGCCAATTATCCTGTGAAATTTTCCCTGGGCAATGGCTATTAGAGATACCAAGGGCTATGTTCCCAGGGGTTTTCTCTAGCATCATTGTGTCCACAGTTTTTCAACTAAACCTGAACACAGAGGCCATTGTTATAAAACAGAATGTTTCTAGCCACAATATAAATCATCTCAATTTTATATGCCCCCTCATTGCTTGCCTGCACCTAATATAGGGATGAACCATGCAGAAATGCAGAATTACCTATTTGAAAAAGAAAAGTCTATTATCTTGTTTGCATTTAGTATTAATATCATTTCCCCTTTATCATCACTTTCCATGAATCACACCCACTTTTTTCCTTTACTGCTCACTTTTTTGAAAGAGAGAAACTGTAAACTAAATTAGAATAAAAAATATAGATACAGAAGGAACTCACACAATAAGACCACTGTCTTTTATATTCATTATATTGAATGTTCATTCCAGCAAATATAGCAGACTTTATGGAAGTGCAAAGCAAATGGACAGCACAGAACCTGATTGAGACAATGCAAGCAAATAAGGTAGGGATAAGAGCAGCTCTGCTCTCACCCCATGGTTTCAGCATGCAGAATGCTAATTTAAATTATGTAAACAAATTTAATTACATTGGGCTGTTCTTTATTGTAAAAATTGGAAATAATTATTCATGTATATTATTGCTATTTAGTTAATACATACACCTGTTTGCTTAGCAAAACTCTGTATTATATATTCAGGTGTATTATATATTCAAATTGAGTAAGTGAATTCCTTTCATAAATATAAAATATATACACAATGCCTGATATTGCAGGAGTAATTCTAGAGATTCCTCATGCTATATTATGAAACAGCATGCAGGAATTTCATCCACACAGCTTCCAGTCAAGTTTCTGTTTATTATTCACCAAAATATTGAGTGAATTATAAATATACTGCATTTAAATGAATGGATGGATGAAAAAATACATGAATACCAATATTAATAACCAAAATATTTCTACTGACTCTTCACATTGGAAATATAGTCTTCATGTCTTTTAAGAAAAGGCAATGAATAGCTTTTGTACTTGTAATGATGAGAATACCCATGCAATAGTCAACTTATCCCAGGAAAACTTTACTTTGCTGGTTATCACCCAGCTGCTGCCAGTGTATAGGTAAGTATATGGTCTCAGTTTTACAATTTCATTTCAAATCACTTCAGAACTTTTTAAAAACTCATATTCCTTTTAACAGAAATTTCCACTAACAAAGGCAGAGCACTGGGCTTAACTTCCACTTCTTTGCCTGTTTATAAATAATAGGACTATGTATATAAGATGGAAAAAATGAAAGTGCTGAAGGGAACAAATGCTTCATTCCTTAGTTAGTGATTTGTAATTCTTCTTTATTTTTTCTCAATTTATCTACCATTTTGAGTTCCTTCTCTCTGAAATATTTTGTAAATATTAAATTCATGAGGTAGGCATTATTGCAAATTCTATAGATAAGGAAATCATGTTTCAAAGATGTTCAGAGGTTAACACAGCTAGAAAGCAAGTAAATGGTAGAAGTGAGGCAAAAATATTTTTTTCCCTGAAGTCCATGAATTTTAAACTTGGTTAAACTAACACATGTAATTTCAATTAAGAAACCTAAAGTTGATGATTGGGAAGTAATTAAAGTCTTTTATTTTGTGATCAAACTGTGAAATCCTATTGCATTTCTACAGTGTTAGTAGTGGACTGATAATTAAAAATGTAGCAGAAACCTATCACTTTCTGTCACAACTTATTCAAGTTCTGACATATGTTCAGGGTTTGTGGGAAAACACAATATTTTATACAATGCAGAGGACATCACATTTCATGCTATTCTAATTCATAATATTATTAAATAATTACTCATTTCTACAAACAATATCTATTTATCAAAATTTGCAAGAAAATATACCATCTTCATTATTCCTATTTTCTAGAATTCTGAAGATTGATTGTGGTGAACTTAATGAATGTCTGAACCAACAAATCAATCAACCCACCTTTATCAGGTAAGGTCATCAATCTCAGGAATTTTTAAATTGCAAAACATTACCATATATATCTATAATAATATCATGACTTAGAAATGTCAAACAATAAAAATGGAAACAAAAGGTAAGCAGAAGAACAACTTCCCAAAGTAATGTGTTTTAAATATTTTTGAAAATTTTTTCAGAGTTCTCCACTTTAAGATGTTTTAAAATGTTAAATTGATGTTGTGGTTGTTATTGGAGATATTTCTTGGATAAATTTTTATACAGATTTCTATGATGCCATATATTATATCTAAGTTGATCTTAGTTCAATAACTCATTGACTGAACTAATGTATGTTAATAATAAACTGTTGGAGATCTAAAACATAATCAAGGAAAACCAATGTTAAGTAGCATGAGATGTTTTGAAAAAGAGTATTGCAAGTGATATGTTACCAGAAGTGAGAAAGTGATGTTACATTGTGAAATGATTAAGCACATTTTATTTAAGAAATATGAGTTACATCTTGCTGACTCACTAGAATTATTACACATACTGATTGCAATATGTGTAAAACATAAGGGAGAAACAAGAATGATATTTTCAAAGAAGGGGAAAGACAGGGATACAGGTGGAAAATTAGATGAGAGAAGAATAATGAAGAAGATAAAGTAGAAAAGGGGTGGAAAAGGAGGTGGAATAAGAGAATTCCAAACTAAGAATTTTGGAAAGTAATAAAAAACACAATTTGGACCTTGCTATTAAGAAAGGAAACTTTGGACTCCACCCCCATATACCTTTAATGAAGGGAGTCAAAAGAGAGCAGAGATGTGGCAACAGGTTGGCAATCTTTATAACCCACTACCGAGGTGAGGAAGTTCAGGAAGCTGAAGATTGAAGTAACAGCCAATTGATCTTCTGATGTAGATGCTATTGGAATGAGATGCTTACATGCTGTCAGGAGCCACGTTGTTAAGTTTCAAATAAAAATCTGAGATGGATAGATAAATTATTGTTGAAAACAGGCTAATGAAAGAAAATAGCACAAAAATAAGATATTTAATTTGTGGATCAGAATATCAGAATAAATATTTTGAGCAAAGACATCTAAGCATTTAATGTAAGTTTAAGAACATATGGATAAATAATGGGGGGAAAAGGCATTTAATGGTAAACATTGGTATCAGTACACAAGGAGAGAGAATGAAAACTTGAGCCCTAGAGATGGATGGGTCTGTTCAATGTAAAAAAAGTAGATAAGGGAGAAAACTGAGTGAAAATACATATCAATTATTTTTATTAAAATACATAAGTTATTAAGCTAAAATATTTTAGGAATTTTAAATAGATATGAAACTATGTTGTTATGTGTAAGAGCCTTGGAAACAGATATTTTACTGTTTTGGAAGGGTTAAAAAGAGCTCATAATAAATTATCCTGAGTTGTAATAGTCACATACTTTAGGGCAAGTGTAAGAAATGTGGAAATATGGACACACAGGGAAATTGGTTTGGACAGTTTTTGTGTAGCACTTAACACTCAATATATAGGAAATCAAATCAGTTATGTTTCAGCTCTGGATCAGCATGAGTTAGAAATCCAAAAACTTTGCTCTCCTGGTTCCAGCAGTATTTGACAGGCTGTGATGGCATTGTGCAAGTATATGGTAAGTTTGTATGATGGGCTGGGATTGATGTGGTATGAAACAGTGAAGCTCAGGAGGCTCAGGAGCTCTATGAAGTAAATATGCCATGTCTCAAGGGATAGCTGCACAGACAAACCTGACTTTGAATACCTGCCTTTCCCCTTATAATTTCATGAGTTAAAAAGTTTTCTTGACCTTTAACTGACCTAGTCTTTTCCCTTTAAAATTATTATATTACTTCCCAATTTGCAGATTTATAATGACAAAATATGAAATGTGTGAATAATAGTGAATAAATTACATAGGGAATTCTAAAAAATAAAAGATGATGTTCTTATTATTCATTAGTTTTATTATGCCATTTAGGCTAAAAAAGGAACAAAAACAAGTCACAATGGTCTCATAAATATTGAGGGAAGGTTGTAAAATCCCTTGTCAAAATAAAAAGAATACATGTTGATAAATGCAAGGCAGAGACATATGTAGCAAATAACAATGTCTTCATCAGAGATGACAACTCTTAAGGAGAATTTCCAAATTAAATTAGTATCAAAATTATAGTGGCAGAAGTGGAGAAAAAATAATTCTCCATATTGTAGGCAGGTAATGGATTAAAACCATGTGTAAAGTTTTGAGAGGCTCTAATGCAATAGTAGCCTCATTTATCTATCCAAATTGTGATTGACCATCAATTAGTGGCATTATGTGTTAACACTTAGAGAATACTTCTCAATACCTCACTGATGTTAACTCAGTCTTCCCCTTTACCCATTGTATTGCTATTATGTGCTACTACATGTTGAAAATTAACCAAACATGCTTACACACTCTAAAAGAATCTTTTTTGTAATATATATTCAACTCAACATTCTCCATATTAACCTCTTTCAAGTATATGATTCACTGATATTGGTTGCAGTCAAAATATTGTTCTACCATCACCAACATCCATTACCACAACATTGTCATCATCTAAAAGAGAAATTCAGCACTCATTAAACAATACATCTTTATTCCTCCCTACGTACTGCCCCTTGTGACGTATAAACTACTATCTGTCCTTATGAAATTTATTTAGTTTCTAACCCTATCCTGGAATAAACTTACAGAAGCAACACAACTAAAGGTGCTTAATTTGACACGATGTTCCTTCCTTCCTACTAACTAGTATGAACTACAGACAATAAAATTGGATAAATATCTATTGATAAAGATATTTAGGCTAACTTTTTCCCTCTTGTTGATTCTCCATGTCGTTTAGGGATTATTTTCCTTTGTCTCTTGATGTCCAAAGCACCTTCCTCAAAGATGACCAACTCTACTGCTGTGACTGAATTCCTGCTTACAATGTTTTCTGAAGTGTGGGAGTACAGAGTCTTGCACACTATGCTCTTCCTTCTGATGTACTTGGCAGCTTTCTAATTGTTATAGTTACTACGTGTGAACAGAAGCTTCACACCCCCATGTTCTTTTTCCTTAGGAATCTTTCTGTATTGGACATGTGCCACATTTCTCTTACAATACCCAAAGCATGTGTTATGTTCCTGCTTGACAGCAGGGTGATCTTCATTGCAGGATGTGTTGCTCAGATCTTCCTTGTGCTTTGGTTTACTTAAATAGAGCTTCTGTTCCTCACTATCATGGCCTGTGACTGCTATGTGACCATCTGCCAGCCCCTCCACTACCCTGTGATCATAAACCCTTTGTTCTGTGTCCAGATAACACTGGCCACCCTACTCAGTGGTGTGGTCTATGCAGGATTCCACACTGGAAACACATTCCGGCTGTCATTCTGTCAGTCCAATGTAGTTCATCAGTTCTTCTGTGATGTCCCCTCTTTGCTGAAGCTGTCCTGTTCTGACACCTTAAGAAATGAAATCGCAAATTTTATCTTTGCAGTAGTTATTGATGGTGGCTGCTTTGTCTTCATCACCATGTCTTACATTCACATATTTTCTACTGTGCTTAAGTTTCCAACCAGAGAACTGGGAAAGGCCTTTTCCACCTGTGTCCCTCACATTCTCATCATGACTCTCTTCCTTAGTTCAGGTATTGCTGTGTATATGAAGCCAACCTCCAGCTCACCCACAATTGAGGACATCATCACCTCTGTGTTCTATTCTATAGTACTTCCTTTCTTAAATCCTATTATCTATAGTCTTAGAAACAAGCAGATAAAAGAGACTGTAAGGAAAATGTTGAGCAAAAAGCTTTTTTAAGGGAAGTGTTAGGATAATTATTTAAAGACAGCCCCATGTTGATGAGGTGATTTGCAAAATGCTACAAAATTAACTGTATTGCCTACTTCAAATTTTCAGGCCTTAAGGTGACTTTTAAGGGATTGTCATTGCAGTAAGATACTGCATAAAGCAACACAAGCATACTACTTATTGAGGTTTCCCCTCCCCCAAACGTGAACATAGTGATACCTGAAACATCACCGCTTATGGCTATTTGCTTAAACTTACATATTAAAATATTTCTTTCCAATAATCTCTTTTAAATCTAATGATTCTTAGAAAAGAAATGCTATACACATTAACAATGCTTGTTTTATTTCTGCAAAATAAAAGAGATAATCATTTATTTGTATATAAATTTAAAATATCCCACAAATATAAATAATATATATTCATCTTAATAAAACAGAAGCATGTGATGAAGGAGTGGTTGGTAAGAAAGGTCAATGTCCTTTCATCCTCTTTTTCATAATACAGAAGAATAGATTTTCAATAAATATATTTTGCTCAAACCAAAAATAATTTTCAAAGAATTTTTCTGTGGAACATTTTGAAAATTTAGATTTAACATTGAATATTAGTAGGCATTCATCTCCATTTGACAAGAATACATTAATAAGATTAATTTGTTTCCATTTCAAACATAATACTTCTGTATACTCTTGCAATATATTAAGAAAATAATATGATGGAAATACAGCTTTCAGTAGAGTTTCATGAAGGTTCTCATATATGAGAACCCACAATCCCTACAATAATGGCTGCTCTAGGAAGAGTAATCTCCAGTGGATGAAAAAATAATTAGCCATATTGACTAATTATTGACCAAAACTCATGCAAATTCCATATAGCAGTATTTAATTTCTTGATCTGTGAATTGGAGACACGATTACATCAAGTAAAAGCAGCACTACCACAATTCTTAATTCTAAGATTGTTATTATCACCATGTTCTGATGTGATTGTTAATTGATGAAATATAATGGTTTTCAAACTATTTTGTGTGCAGTTTTTTATTGCAGAGCATATGCAGTAAAATGATACTATATCTCACTTATATGAGTATGCTTATATCCATTATGTATCTGTATGAAGGAACTGTGTTGCTCTTAATGAGTCAACATTAATTTAACTTAAAATTTAGGAGCAAAATAAATTTAAACAGAAGTTCTTATATATTTTACATAAAAGTTATTTATACCCTAAACAATGATGTACAACCAGAATCTACTTTGGAGTCCATTTCCTTATGCATGTATACATCTTTATCTTTACAATTTAAAATTATACTGTAAAAAAATTAAATATTTCATTTTTAAATATTCATCAACTAGGATGGCATGATAATTCTCGTCACTCCAGAAAAATCTGTTTTGCATTTATTTGGTCCAACCTTTAGAAACTACTTTGAATGAGCACACCACCTGGCAGTTGCTTTTCTCCTGTTGTCTCTCTTTTTTTAATCCCTCCCCAGGGGCCCATTTTTGCAGCACTCCTCAGTGACATCTCTTCATGGGTCTCTAGGATGTGGGTCCCTATGCATGCATATTTGTGAGGTTCTAACTCTCTATTGTGAGTTGCTCTATAATCTGAGTCCATGTGGGAAGGACCACAGTCAAACTCTGCCTCTGAGGAACTCCCAAGTCCTTTAAGACTGAATGAGGGGAAGTGGAATAGACCAGGAGATCCAAGATGAAAATTTCTTTCCTGTCATTTTTTCTTTTCTCGAATTCAGCATTTGTGGAGTCCTTCTCCAGTCTCCACCTCCAGAGCTCTAAGCAAGAGGGATTTGTCATTTTATTTGCTGAATCTCTGGGGAGGTTTTCTTAGGGAATGTCTTATGTCACCATGTTGTGAAGCAGTGAGGATTTAATTATTGCCCCTGCCATGGTGCTTGATGGTGACTACTTAATTTTCATTTTAAAATCTTATATTCATTATATTTTCAACTGCATTCAAATATGGGATGAACAGGAAGCAGGCAAAGGCCTTTCCCCCTGTTTCCCTCACTTCCTTGTGTGATCTGTCTTCCTCAGCTCTGGCATCTATGTTTACCTAAAACCTCTGGTAACCCAGAAACTATTGTGGACACAATTCTTTCTATTTTGCAAACCACAATGCCTACATTCTTTAATCCTATCATTGATAGTCTTATAAACAAACAGGCAAAAATGCTGTGAGGAAAATAATTTTGAGAATGCTATATTCAAGAAAATTATAAATATGTATTTCAGATTTGTTCCATGTTACTGAGTGAGATTCAAACTTACATGAGATATACTCCTTGTTTGATTGCAAATTGTACCTGACTAAGATTCAATATTATATGGAGCCTTGAAATACCTAAATTGGGAAGACATTAAAGGATCCAACCACAAGTCCCTCTTTCTCTGCTCCAGTGGTTAAGGTCCCTTAGGCAGCAACTTTCCTTATCTCATGGACTAGGCACAGTTCTGATTTTACCTTTTTGTTATGTTTCAGATCCCTGCAACCCAAGAGAATTATTTCTTCAAGTTAGTCAACATCCCATGGAAACTGGAGGCATGTCACATACTTGATACTAGAGTCTGCCTCTACAACCATTGTTGGTTCACTGTATTCTCGAGTCACACCTATGTGGTCCTGGATAGCATATGCTGCCCTCTATCCTCATCCTATGAGTATATATGATTTAAATCTTTTGTCAATCTCATCTGCCCAGTGTTGGGTGTCATGTGATCTGTCAACTCTAGGGTGGAAATCCCTTCTCACCAATGGGTTTGAAGAGGAGATCAAAATGGAATTTTAGATATTACCTAACATGAAAATAACTCTTTGGAAACCTGTGTAATCAATCTTTTAAAGTAATAATTATGTGTTTTACATTATACTTTGCATTTATCTTCTGTGAAATGTGTGAGGACTAAAAACTGAATATTTTAATGAAAAAATATGATTAAATATGTTTGTTGAGAATAATTTTAGCTGAGAAATACCTAACTTTTCTCAAATATTTACCAATATAAATGTTGCCTCAAAAGAAACCATCACAAATCATTATGGAAATAACTTACAGACCATATTATCCATTATATCCCATGAAATGTGAAATAAATTTGTAAATCATGATATATAGTTAAAGTAACTTAAGTATTTGGAAATTAAAAAAATGAAATCCAAAATATTAGGAAAGTGAACAAATAGATCCCCAAAATGGGAACTAAAAAATTAAGATTGCAGTCTCCTTCTTTATCTGATAAAGGAATAACTTGCTATTTGAAAGAGTGTTCTTTAACTCTCTTGGCTGAGTTTTGTTAGAAATATTTTAAAGTTCCCTCCTGAATGGTTCATATTCAGGGAAAAAAACCTAATTGTGCTACAAGTCAATTTTCTTAATGTATAATTCTCAATATTATATTTCTCACATATTTTCCTGCCTAAACACTAATATCTGACAATTATGAGAAGATGACCCCTAAATGTCTGTCCTAATATTAACCCATATCAACTCTTACAAACATTTAGGTTCACTTAGCTCCATAACATCAACTTCTATCTCTTTTTTGAGCTATATACTTGTTTAAATTATGCTTAAGTTAGGTAAACAAATTAATTCTCTCTAGTTTTTTTTTCAAATTGACAACTACTTTTACTTCATTGTATTAATGTCCTAGGGCTGTCATAAAAATTATCATGAAGTTAGTGTCTTAAATAAATATATATATTTTTTCTCTAACTGTTTCAGAATTCAGAAGTCCAAAATCAAGTTATCAGAGTTGTTGGTGCCTTCTGGATGCTTTTTGAGAGAATGTATTCCATACTTGTCTCCTAGCTTTAGGTGGCTTCTGGAAATCTTTTGAGTTCCTTGATTTGTGACTGCCATTCAAATTTTGCCTCTGCCTCTATATGACCTTTTCCTCTCTGTCTCTATTTCTTCTGTCTCTGCTCTGTCTCTTATAAGGACTTTCTCATTGTATTTAGAGCCCAAAATAATCCATTACAATTTCTACTTGATCCTTGCCTTAATGATATCTACAAAGGCAGTATTTCAAATAAAATCAGATTCACAGGTTCTGTGGGTTTGGATTTTGACAAATATTTTAAGGGACACAATTCAATCCACTACACTTTTAAATTAATGATTTTGACACATGCTCAAGATCAATTTGTGAAATAAACCTTGATATTTCAAACCAATAAAATGAGAAAGAAAACAGTGTATGTACAGTCATGAAGACACAAACCTAGATGCAGGAAACAAATTGTTATTCAATGCATTGAATCATTAAAAAAACAATGAGGAAAGGGAAACAGAAAATATTATGTATGATAAATAGAAAAATGCCTAAATATATGGAAAAATAATAAAAATATATTTAAAACTTACCAGGCAACAGGATATTTCCCAATGAAATATTTACTGTGTAATTTGCTGATTGGGAAAATTAAGGGATATTTGAGTGTTAAATTTAAGCATTTCATGGTGGCCATGTTAATTAACTATGACTCTCAATAAAATAGAATGATTCCAGAAGTCCATTCACAGTGACCTAGGAAAAAGCCTTCAGATAGGATGCGTGAGATTCTAGAGTTCTGTGTTCAGTCAATATTCATGATTAATTTATCTTCTTCATTTAGTTGGAACTTATTGGGATAAAATTAACAGTAAGCTTTAATATTGTGTAGGAATTTGCAACATTATGTGGATATTTTTCTACTTTATAAAATGTCTCTTGGATTTACTTTAATTGAATTTTGATGACCATAAAAAGATAAACAAATTATCATGGCTATATCACAAATTGGTTTCACATGGCATTCCATGAGATTCCTTTGTGTGTGTTTTTAAAGTACTCAATACCCCTAAGATGTAGAAGCATCTATGCATGAAATTAGAGGATGGGAGATCTGCAATAGCATTTGAGAGACTTTAAACAGTCCACTTCACAAAAGCAAGGATTATACCCGCCAATATAACATTTTTAAAAATTACATTGCTCTAATTTAAAACTTTTTGGAAATTTGCCAACATAATACAAAAATAATACAGAGAACTCCAATATACCTCATGAACAGATATCCATTTTTACCCTTCCTCATTTTTGTTCATTCCTCAATCTTGTAGGATTTGGGATGATGTCCACTCTTACTGCTTCTAGCTGAGATAGGATTTAAATATTATGAGGCAGAGGAAAGGAATTATTTTGCTTGCAGTTCAAGATATTCCTTCTTTGGGGATGGAACTTGTCCATCATCATCATTTTGTTAGTTTTCCCGGGCAAACTTGAAGAACTGAAGAATAAGAGTTAGCTACAACTCTGCTGGGTTTCAGGGCTCAACCAGCATTTGAACAATCCAAAGATTTATTAATAAGTCTCTGAGAGATATATTTAACAGATTCATTGAAAATTACAGGTTCAAATAAAAGGAGTAGAAGAATCATGAGTAGCAGAATTATAAATGTGCCTAACTTTGTCATATTGTAGAAATAGATTTTCATATGATCTCACATAAGGCGCCCCGAGGGGGTTTGATTTCATGACACTGTGTGGTTTGCCAATAGTGTTCCGATTTCCCTAGAGCCCTTGGGAGCACTTTTGATTGAGGCTTTGTTTACTGTGGCAGTTTGAGAATTCTGGCAAGATCTGCATAAGCATAACCTCCAGAATAACATTTGTTCACGATTCACTATTCCATTCTATCTCCTGGTAACCTATCTTCCAGACTCTATCTCCATGCTCTATGCTCAGTATACTTAGTTCATATCTTTGAGATGATGCCATATTTTTCCTTTTGTGTCTACTTTATTTCACTCAATGTTAGACCCTCGAGGTTCATCTATGTCCCTTCTTACAGCTGGAGGTTCATTCTTACAGCTGAATAGCATCCCATCATATATATATATGTATAAATGTATATATGTGATATATATATCATATTTTTATCCATTCATATATTTATGGAAACTTGTGTTTCTTCCATCTTTTGACAATTGTGAATAATGCCACTATTAAAATCCATGTGTATGTATCCATTCATGTCTCTGCCTTCAATTCTTCTGGGTATAGATCTGGTAGGGTGATTACTGGATCATATGGCCATTCTAAACTTTGCTTCCACAATAAACACCAAATGTCTCCCACAGTGGCTGCACTATTCTACATTCCCATCAGCAGTGAATGAGTGCCCCTATTTCTCCACATCCTCTCCAATATTTGTGGTTTTCTGTTTGCTTAATAAGAGCCAGTTAAGCAGGTGTGAAATGATGTCATTGTGGTTGTGATTTGCATTTCCTTAATAGCTAGTCACAATGAGCAATTTTTCAACTTTTCATGTGGTTTTTAGCCATTCATATGCTTTCTTTGCAAAAGTGTCAATTCAAGTCTTTTGCCCATTTTTTTAAACAAACTAATTGTATTGATATACATATTAATAAACATAGAATTCATCCAAAGTGTACAATCAATGGCATTTGCTATAATCACAGAGCTGTGAATTCATAACTTCAATCATTATTAGAGCATTTTTATTATTTCAACAATAATAATGAAGAAAAAAGCAGACAAACAAGAAAATTTCTCACTTTTCAATCTCTCTATGCTTTCCCCACTGTACATAGCTGCTGTTTATGGCTATTCTATCCAAAATGTATAATCAAAAGCTTTTAGTATAATCACAATGTTGTACATTCATCATCTCAAAAATTTTAGTATAATTTCATTACTCCTAAAAGAAATATTCCACACGCCTTAGCATTCCTTCCTCAGACCTATAAAACCACTAATCTACTTACATCTTTATAAATTGATTTCTATATACATTTTATGTAAACAGAATCATACAATATGTAGTACTCTGTGTCTGGTCTCCTTCACATAGTACAATGTTTGTTTAGTTTTTTTTGCCTGATATTAACATTTTATACTATTAAATTTGTTCAAAGAAAAATGGCCTTATATATGCAATTCTACCAATATTCATATTTCACATAATATATTTAGTTCATAATAATGCAATCATACAGTATTTTTTCTTTTGTGTCTGGCTGGCTTCACTCAAAATAAAGTACTCCAGGTTCATCCATGTAGTCATATTTTTCACGACTTCATTTCTTCTTACCACTGCATAATAATCCATTGTGTGTATACTTCACAATTTTGTTCAGCCATTCATCAGTTGATGAACATCTGGGTCATTTCCAACTTTTGGCTGCCGTGAATAATGCTGCTATGAATGTCAGTGTGCAGATATCTAGTTGAGTTACTGCTCTCAGATCTTCAGGATGTATACCAAGCAACTGGATTGCCGGGTCCCATGGCAAGTCTATATCCAACTTCCTTAGGAACTGCCAAACAGTCCTCCACAATTGTTGTACCATTCTACATTCCCACCAACAGTGAGTCAGCATTCCTATCTCCCTACATCCTCTCCAACATTTACAACTTTTTAATAGCGGCCAGTCTAATAGGTGTGAAATGATATCTCATTGTAGTTTTGATTTGCATTTCCCTAATTGCTAGTGATGTTGAATATTTTTTTCATGTGTTTCTTTGACATTTGTTCTTCATCTTTGGACAGTTGTCTTTTCAGGTCCTTTGTCCATTTTTTTAATCTGATGGCTTGTCTTTTTATTGTTGAGTTCATGATCTCTTATATATCATGGGTATTAAACCCTTATCAGATATGTGATTGCCAAATATTTTCTCCCATTTTCACCCTTTTGACAAAGTCCTTTGAGGTGCAAAAGTGTAGAATTTTGAGGAGGTCCCATTTATCTATTTTTGTTGCTGTTTTTGCTCATGTTTTGGGCATAAGGTTTAAGAAACTACCACCTACCACAAGATCTTGAAGATGTTTTCCTATATTTTCTTCTAAGAGTTTTATGGTTGTTGTTTTTATATTTAAATCTTTTATCCATTTTGAGTTAATTTTTTTATATGGTGTGAGATTGTGGTCTTCTTTCTTTCTTCTGGATATGGCTATCCAATTATCCCAGCACCATTTGTTGAATAGACTGTTCGGGCCCAGTAGTATGGGCTTAACAACCTTGTCAAAAATCACTTGACTGAGGAAAAAAGGGTCAATTTCTGAGTTCTGATCTGTCCTTATGCCAGGACATGCTGATTTTTACCAGTGCAGCTAAGTAATATTCTTTGAAGTCAGGAAGTGAGAATCCTTCAATTTCATTATTTTTTAAGGCATTTTATGCTCTTCGCAGACTCTTAACATTCTAAATAAATTTGATTACTGGATTTTCAGTTTCTGCAAAAAAGGACATTTTGATTTTTATTGGGATTGCATTGAATCTGTAAATCAGTTTGGGTAGAATTGACTTCTTAGCAATATTTAGTCTTCCAATCCAATAACACAGAATGTCCTTTTATTTATATAAGTTTTATTCTGTTTCTTTTAGCAATGTTTTGTACTTTTCTGAATGCAAGTCTTTTTTTCCTTGGTTAAGTTTATTGCTAAATATTTATTTTAGGCACTATGATAAATGGAATTCTTTTTTCTGATTTACACATCAAATTGCAAATCAGTAGTGTATAGAAATGTTATTGATTTCTGTGTATAAACCTTGTATGCTGGCACATTGCTGAACTTGTCTATTAATTCTAGCACCCTTGTTTTGTATTTTCAGGATTTTCTAGATATAGGATCATGTCGTTAATTAATAATGAAAATTTTATTTCTTCCTTTCTTATTAGAGTGCCTGATATTTCTTTGTCTAGCTTAATTGCTCTATCTAGAACCTGTAGCACAATATTGAATAATAATGGTGACATTGGGCATCCTTGTCTTGTTCCTGATCTCCCTGGGAAATCTTTCAGTCTTTCACCATTGAGTAAAATGCTGGCTGTATATTTTACATATATGCACTTTACCATGTTGAGAAAGCTTCCTTTTATTCCTACTTTTGGAGTGTTTTTATCAAGAAGGAGTGCTGTAATTTTTCAAATGCCTTTTCTACATCAATTGAAAGGATCATGTGATTTTTCTTCTTCAATTTATCAGTATGGTTTATTACATTAATTGATTTTCATGTGTTGAACCACCCTTGCATACCTGGGATAAAACCCACTTGGTCATGGTATATAATTCTTTTAACGTGCTTTTGGATTCTGTTTGTGAATATTCTGTTGAATATTTTTGCATCTATATTCATTAGAAATATTTGTCTGTAATTTTTTTTGTAGTATCTCTATCTGGTTTTGGTATTAGGTATTTGGTATTTGGTAGACTTCATAGAATGAGTTTGGTAACATTCTTTGTAGTTTTGTAATATGCTTTAAATTCAGGTAGTGAGGGTACTCCAAATTCACTCTTCTTCTTTTGTCTATTTGGAGCACCTTACATTCCACATAAATTGGATAATTTTCTTTTCCGTTTCTGATATAAAGGCTGTTGGGAATTTTAATAGAATTGTGTTGAATCTATAAATAGTTTTTGGAAGAATTGGCATCTTAATGGTATTTAGTCTTCCAAGCCATTAACATTGAATATTTTTCCATTTATTTCAATCTTCTTAGGTTTCTTTTAGCAATATTGTGTAGTTTTCTGTTTTTTAAAATATATAATAAATATTATTTTTAGAGAAGTTTTAGATTACAGAAAATTTAAGTTGAAAGTTTAAGGAATTCCCATATACCCCAAACCCTCCCCTCCCCCATATTTTCCTATTAGTAACATCTTACAATAGTGTGGTACTTGTGTTTCAATTAAAGAATATTTTTGAATCATTTGTACTAAAATGTCTATACCTTACAAAGTGGTTTACACTTAATTCCAATGCCCTAAAAATGCCATATGTTTCACCAATTATTCCGTGTCCTCCCCCTCAGAACATCTGGTAACCACTATCTTTATATCAATGCTAATTTTTTCCTTTTATTACTACAATATTAAGTTTACTTATGATGGTTGCAATCCACATTATGTTTGTTCATTCCCTAAACCTTGAGAATTTTGGGATGATTATGCCTTTTGTGCCTCAGATTGAGAGGGGGCTTAGATCTTTTTTTTTTTAATTATTTAAACAATTTATTGAAATATATCATTCATACATGAACATACATAAAAAATAAGTGTTCAGTAAACATTGTGAACTTACAAAACAAATATGCATAACATCACACAGGGCTCCCACACATCACCCCACCACAAATACTTTGCATTGTTGTGAAACATTTGTTAACAAATTATGAAAGAGCATTATCAAATTATTACTAATAACTATAGTCTGCATCTTCCTCCCCTATGCTTTTTTTTAAAGATTTATTTATTTATTTACTTTTATCCATTTTTACCTGCACCCCCCCTATTTTTGCTGTTTCAGTGACCTTTCACTGGGCAATTTTCTGTGTCTGTTTCCTGCCCTCTCATCATCCTTCTCCTCCTGTCTTCACTGGGATTCTATCCTAGGAATCTGCCATGTGGGAGGGAGGCATCCTACCGCCTGTGTGACCTTAGTTCTGGGTTTTTTGGTGCATCTCATCTTGGCTCTCCCTTGTGTCACTCTCTTGTTATGTCATCATCTTGCTGCATGGCTCATGGGGCCTGATGGTGCACTGATGCATAGGTGCACCCATGAGCAGCGCCTGGGGGGCTCATCCACTTGTGGGGACTGGCAGTGTACCCGCACACGGAGCCTGGAGCACACCCGCTCATGGGACCTGAGGGCTCACCTGCACTTGTGGCCTGGGGGGTTCACCTGCTTGCTGGGCCTGTCAGCATACTTACTCGTGGGGCCGGATGGTGCACCTGCTCACCCTTTCACGGGGCCTGCCAGAGCATCTGCTCACGGGGACTGGCAGCACACCTATGTATAGAGTCTGGTGGTGCACCCACTCACGGGGCCTTACAACACACCCTGGCGTGGAGCCTGGAAGGCTCACTTGCTTGCGGGGCCTGGGGGGTTCACCCACTAGTAGGGCCTGGTGATGAATCCACACGTGGGGACTGACTGCGTACCAGCTTGATGGTTCTGATGGGACACCCATCAGAACATGCAGGTTCTGGAGGGTTCACCTGCTTGTGGGGCCTGATGGCGCACCAGCACACAAGGCCTGGTGGCCCATGCGCCTTCTATATTTTTATTTTTTTAATTTTTACTGGGAGGTCCTGGGGATTGAACCCAGGTCCCACCATATGGAATACGGATACCCAACAATTTGAGCCACATTCATCCCCCTGCTATATCTCTTAAGGTCGAACAAAGATACCTAAAGTTACAGTTTTTTCCCATACAGGATGGTCATATAATAAATCAGGCTTAGTTTATTACCAGTATTCTAAAAGCCAGACATAGGGAGAAGAACTATGTCCGGGGACACATGAATGGTTTTTAATATAGCGAATGTTTAGCCTACTCTGATTATCACAAAATCAGGACAGCGAGAATATGTGCATGGGGCTTAGATCATATGTGGTAGTTTGAAGGATCTGTTTAGCTTGCAGTTTCAGATACACTCTGTTTTTCAGGATGATGATTGTCCATTGGCATTATTTTCTTATTTATCCTGGGTGAGTTTGATGTACTGAAGAGTAGGTGTTGGCTGCAACTCTCCTGAAATTCAAGGGTCAACGAACATATTAACAGATGAAGACTTAACTCTGAGACATATATTGAATGGGTAAGGTGCTAATTATAGGTTCAAATAAAAGAGGTAGAAGAGTCTAGTGTAGGGAATTTATAAATGTGTCTAATTTTGCTACATTTGGGAAATAGGTTATCATATATTCTAAGGTAAGGCTTGCAGAGTGGGTGCTGATTTCAAGGGGACTTACTATAGTGTCGAGATGGGTCTAGAGCCCTCAGGAACATCCCTATTTGAGGCTTTGTTTCCTGCAGCAGTTACTGAGATATGCCTGAGGCATGCATAAATGTAACCTCTAGAATGAACTAACTACTCATTTTGAAATCTCTTAGCCATACAAACTTTTTTGTCTTTATTGTTTCCTCTTTTTGGTCAAGGTCTTTTTCAAAACACATCATAGTTTGGTGCTTTGTATTAATCTCTTGGTGCCAGAGAGAATCAACCAAGAGATTCATGTCCCACACCAGAGGAAAGATAATGCATTCATTTGCTGAGTTTGGCTTAGAAAGAGGCCACTTTTGAGTAATAAGGATGTTTTCAGGAGGTCCTTCTTAGGCAATAATTATTATTAGGTTAAGTTTCAATTTTACAAGAATAAGTTTCACAGTTAAATGCATTAATATTGGGGGCCTGGCATATTATTCTGTTTTCTTTTATTAGGCACTGCCTATGTTTTTGAGTGATCTTGACACACTATGTGAGAACATAGCAGGACTCCTGAGAATGGGAATTTAATATTTTGTTGCTATTGTGTGGATCTACACCCACTGAAATTACCACCCTATGACAAGATGAACACATTCATATTCAATGGAAGCATGTCCCAGATGCACCCTTCCCCACACATTTCCCCACCATGAACACTCTGCATCAGTGACCTACCCATACTATGTTTGCCAAAACAATAATCTCACAATTGCATTTTTAAACAGGCCTCCACATCACAAGACTGTTCCTTCTTCCAGCCCTTCCTCCACCAATACCATGAATAGCTCAAAGTACCCACAAACCCTGCTTTATCCCACACTCCAGCAGTGTTGACACATTCACATCATTGCAACACCATTATACCCATCCACTGCAAAATAACACTCTTCCACAAAATCATAGGTTCTTTCCATATTGAGAATTGGCTCACCACTTTCTAGTATCTTTCTGTCTCTTGGTAGCCTATCATCCAAACTCTATTTCTGTGAGTCTGCTCAATATACTTAGTTCATATCAGTGAGGTCATGCCATATTTGTCCTTCAGTGATTGGCTTATTTCACTCAACATAAGGTCATCAAGATTCATCCACATTGTCACATGTCTTAATACTTTATTCCATCTTACAGCTTAGAAATATTCCATTGTGTGTGTGTGTGTGTGTATGCACACACACACACACACACATATATATATATCACAGTTTGATTATCCATTCATTTGTTATTAGACAGTTGAATGGCTTCTAACAATTGGCTATAGTGAATAATGTCACTATGAAAATTGGTGTGCATATATCTGTTTATGTCCTTAGTTTCAGTTCTTCTGGGTACATGCCTAGCAGTGGAATTGCTTGATCCTATGGCAACTCCATTCTTAGATTCCTAAGGAACCACCATACCTTCCACTACAATGGTTGCACCATTCTAGATTCTCACCAGCAGTGGATGAATGTCCACATTTCCCCATATCCTCTCCAACATGTAGTTTTCTGTTTGTTTGTTTTTAATAGCAGCCAGTTTAATATTTGTAAGATGATATTACCTTCTAGTTTTGATTTGCATTTCTCTAATAGCTAGTGATGTTGAGCATCTTTTAATATGCTTATTAGCAAGTTCTATTTCCACTTTGAAAAAGTGTTTATTCAAATATCTTGCCCATATTTTAATGAGTTATTTGTCTTTTAATTTTTGAGATGTTAGATTTCCTACATTTTAATTTTAACTTTTAAAGAAACTTTAGATTACATAAATGATATATTGAAAATATAGGGGGTTTCTCATATACCCTATCTCCTCTTCCTCCCACAGTTTTCCCCATTAACATCAAAGCCATTCTGAGGAATTCTGTATATTTTCAATTAGAGGAAAAGAATCTCTTCAGAACAGAGGCAGTGCTTAATAAAAGACAACAGATCAATATCAAGCCTTCAATATTATTGCATGTAACTATGAACTTTATTCTTGAAATATTGAAACTTAGTGGTTACCAAAGGTTGCCAGGGAGGGGGAGGGAAGGGTAGAATATATGGAACATAGGACATTTTTAAGACATTGGAATTGTTCTGCATTATCTTGCAATGATGAATACAAGCTATTATAAACCTTGTCAATTAATGTGCCACACTAATGAAGGATGTTTATGTGGGAGGTTGTGGGACATTTGGGAGGTGGGGAGTATGGGAATCATTATTTTTGTGTGTGTTACATATACGTAATCTAAATATCTTTTTAAAAAATTTTTAAAAATTAAAAAAAAAATTGTCAAAACTTTTAAGTGTGTATGGTGCAAAATGTAATCCATAATGTAAACCATTGGCCAATTGGCCATGGTTAGTAGCAATGCTTCTTTATTCATTCATCAATTGTAACAAATATACCATAATCATGTAAGGTGTTATCAGTAGGGGAAAATGTGAGAAGGGGAGGGGGTGGGGTATAGGGGAATTCCTTATACTTTCAATGTGAGTATTTTGTAACCTAAAGTTTCTCTGAAAATAAAGCAAAAATAAATAAAACACTGCAGGAACACACAGAAGAAATTGTCACTGAACATAAGAGATAACACAACCTATTGTGATGAAAGATTTCTTTACATAAATTAAATATTAGTCCCTTATTGTATAAGTGGTTCCCAAATATGTTCTCAAATTGAGTAGGCTGCATTTTCACTTTCTTGACAAACTTCTTTGAAGCACGAAAGATTTAATTTTGAGGAGGTCCCATTTATTTAACTTTTTCTTTTGTTGCTTATGCTTTGGGTGTAAAGATTATGAATCCATTTCCTACTACATAATATCATAGATGCTTCTCTACATTATCTTCTAGGAGCTTTTTGGCCTTGGTGCTTATATTTAGGTTTTATATCCATCTTGAATTAAGTTTTATATAGGGTGTGAGATGATGATCCTCTCTCATTTTTTTTGGATATGGATATCCAGTTCTCCCACCACCATTTGTTGAAGAAGCTATTCTATCCCAGTTGAGTGGGTTTGGTGCCTTTGTTGAATATCAGTTGGCTTTCATGCATAGTTGAATGTCAGATCCAATGGTCAGTATGTCTACCCTTGTGCTAATGCCATGCAGATTTGAGCACTTTAGCTTTGTAGTATGTTCTAAGTCAGGTAGCATGATTCCTCCAATTTGGTTTTCTTTTTAATATTTTTTTGGATATCAATGGCCCCTTAAATCCAAATAAATTTCACAATTGGCTTTTCCAGTTCAGTGAAAAGTGCTGTAGCTATTTTTATTGGTATTGTGTTAAATCTGTAAATCAATTAGTGTAGAATAGAGAACATAATGATATTTTGTCTTCCAACCCATGAAGATGGACTATTCTTCCACTTATTTAGACCTTCTTTGATTTCCTTGAGCAATATTGTGTAGTTTTCTTTGGACTGAAAACTTCTTTCTTCAGCCTTATTTCAGTTTATTCCTAGATATTTGATTCTTTTAGTTGCTATTGTTAATGAAATTTCTTTCTTGATTTACATCTCGAATTGCTCATTATTAGTGGACAGAAATGTTCCTGATTTTTGCATGTTGATCTTATAGCCCACCACTCCACTGAATTAGTTTATCAGCTCTAGAAGCTTTATGTTAGATTATTCAGGGGTTTCTACATATAGGATCATGTCTTCTGCCAATAGTGGAAATTTTACTTCTTCCTTTCCAATTTTCATTCCTTTTATTTCTTTTTCTTGCCTAAGTGCTCGAGTAAGTACTTCTAATACAATGTTAAATAAGAGCAGTGACAGTGGGCATCCTTGTCTTGTTCCAGATCTTAGAAGTAAAATATTTACCTTTCACCATTGAGTATGATATTAACTGTGGATTTTTCCATATATACCCTATATTATGTGGAGGAATATATAGGAATATATAATCCTATATTTCAAATTGTTTTTATCAAGAAAGAATACTGTATCTTGTCAAATGGTGTTTGTATTTCAATAGAGACGAATTGTGTGATTTTTTTCCCCTTTCAATCTGCTAATGTAGTGTGTTAGATTTATTGATTTTCCTATATTGAAACATCCTGGCATACCTGGGATAAACCCACTTGATCATGCTGTATAATTTGATTTATGTGTTGTTGGAAGTATCATCATATTATACTCTTTACTTCTATGGATCATTAGTGATATCCCCTCTCTTATTTTTTATTTCATTCATTTGTCACTTCTCTCTTTTTTCATTGTCATTCTTGCTAAGGGTTTGACAATTTTATTTCTCAATTTAAAGAACCAGCTTTTATTTTGAGAATTTTTTCAAGTTTTTTTTTTTTTTTATTCTCAATTTCATTTAGTTCTGCTCTAATCTTTATTATTTCCATCCATTTACTTGCTTTGGTAAATTTTATTCTAGTTCCTCCATGTGTGCTTTTAGGTCTTTGATTTTAGTTATTTCTTCATTATAAATGTAGGCAACAATGGCTATAAATTTCCTTCTCAGCACTTCTTTAGCTTCATCATATAAATTTTGAAATGTTGTGTTCTCATTTTCATTTATTTCAAGGTACTTATTGATTATTTTTGCAATTTCTTCCTGACCCACTGATTGTTTAAGTGTATACTGTTTTACTTCAATATATTTGTGCTGATTCTGGTTTGATGCTGCTTATTATTTTCCCACCGCCTTCCATTGTTGTCAGAGATATTATTTTGTATAATTTCAATCTTTCCTAATTCATTGAGACTTGTACTGTGACATAGCATTTGATCTTTCTTGGAGAATGATCCATGTGCACTTGAAAAGAATGTATATCCTGCTGTATTTGGTGTTATGTTCTGTGTATGTCTAGTAGGTCTAATTTTTCTAACATATTATATAGGATCTCTGTTTTTCTATTAAATTTATGTTGAGATGTTCTGTCTAATCATGATAATAGTGTAAAGTCACCTGCTATGGCAGAAGAGGCATCTCCTTCTCCCCTTAATTTTGCCATTATTTTCCTCATGTATTTTGGGGAATGCTCATTAGGCACATAAATAATTATGATTGTTCTTTCTTTTGATAGTTTACCCCTTTTATCAATATATAATGTCCTTCTTTGTCTCTGAAAACAGTTTTCCATTTAAGGTCTGTTTTGCCCAATATTAGTATAGCTACTCCAAAACTTTTGTGTTATTTTTTGCATATAAAATCATTTTTCAACATTTCACTTGTAATCTCCTTGCAATCCTGGGTCTAAGGTGGCTTCTTGTAGACAGCATAGAAATGAGTCATATTTTCTCATCCATTCTGCCAATATGTATCTTTGGATTGGAGAGTTTAATCCATTAACATTCAATGTTATTACTATCAAGGTAGTACCTGCATTAGCCATTTTTCTAGGTTTATATAAGTCATATTTTGTTTTTATTTCTTGTTTATCATTTTAGCCGATCTTTCTAATAATATTCTTTTCTACACTTCCCTGAAACTTTCTCTTCCTTGTTTTTTTTTTCTTTCAAACTGCTAAACTTCCTTTAATATTTCTTGAAAGGCAAGACAATTGTTGACAAATTGTCTCATTTTCTCTTTATCTCTGAATATTTTGAACTCACCCTCATTTTGGAACCTAGTTTTTTGGATAAAGAATTCTTGGTTGGAAGTTTTAATTTTCTTTTAGCACCTTAATTATGCCATACCCCTGCCTTTTCACCTCTATGGTTTCAGATAAGAAATAACCACTTAATCTTATCCCTGTTCCCTTATATGTGATAGATATTTTTTCTCTTGATGCTTTCAGAATTTCTATGTCTTGAGACTCTGACAATCTGATATGTATGTATCTTGGGGTAGACCAGTTAGAATTTTTCTGTTTGGCATATGCTGCACTTCCTGGACATGTACATTCATGTTCCACTTAAAAGTTGGGAAATATTTGGCCATTATTTCCTCCAACAATCCTTCTGCCCACTTTCACTTTTCTTCTCCCTCTGGAATGTCTATAATGCAAATGTTTGTGTGTTGCATGTTTTCATTCAATTCTCTGAGGCCTTGCTGATTTTTTCTATTTTTTCATCTAGGTGTTCTACTGTCTGTTTGTTTTCAGTTGCTCTATCTTCAAGATCCCTAATTTTTCCACTGCCTGTTCAAATCTGATGCTATAATATGCTTCCAATATATTTTTAATTTCTTACATACTGCTTTTCTTCACCATCGGATCTGTTTTCTCTTTAATATGTCTATAATTTCTTCTGTATTTTCTCCTAGTAGCTTCTTAATATCCTTTACCTCTTCCTTTCACTACATTAAGTAGATTCCTCATATTTGTTTGGACATCCTTAATTAGATGATGTTTTTCTGGGTTTCCTCCTTCTTTTTACTTTTTTAATTAGACTGGGCCAACTCTTCCTGTTTCTTAATATGGCTTGTAATGTTTTGCTGGTGTCTAGGCATAAGTTTGTTTTTATGTGTTTATTCAATTGTTTATCTTCTTTTTCTATTCTAAGGGTTTGTTTAATTTGGGGGGGTTAAGTATCTTTTTTGATGCTTGGTTCAACTTATTGTATATTTTTGTGGTTGTCTGTATTTCCTAAGAAATATTAGGTTCCCAAAGAAGAAAGAAAGAAAAAGAGAAAAAGAATAATTTAAAAAATGGAGAGAAAATGAACCGTAACAGACAGGAAAGTAGTAAATAGTGAGTGAAAAATCATAAAAAATAAAATGGAATAAGAATAAAGAAGGTGATTTTAAAAAGGAATGGAAAGAATAAAATATAATATTATAAAATACTTGAAAGATGAGAAGAGCAGAAAGAAAAAGAAGACCAAACCAGAAAAAATGCAACATCAAAAACAAAAGGAAGGGAGAAAAAAATGAAAGAAGAAGGGATATAAAGAAAATAATTAGAAAAAAGGTAAAAGAAAAGAAGGAAAAAAGTGGGGGAAAAAAGCAAGGAAAAAACAGGCCTTCCTCTCAGGCAAGTAGCAACCCTCTCAGTCTTCCAGTGCTCACCAACCAATCACATTGTGGTCTGCCCTCTACATGTAATGAACCCAGATGTAAAGAAAAATAAAATGAAATGAAAAGTAAAAATAAGAAAATTGAAAAAACAAAAAACATCTAAATATAAGTTCCCCATCATGAGGCTGCATGTTCTGTAGGTCCCCTTCCTCTAGGGAGTTGGCTTGGTCCCTGACAATATGCTAGATCACTCTCTGGCTCCCTTCTCCTCCAGACCAGTTGGGCACCTTATAGATCACCTCCTGCCTTTACTGGCTCCTTTTCACTCAGCTGCTTGGGCACCTGTAAGTTCATTGGCTAACTCTCCTGGTTTCTAACTCATCCATGTGGTTGGGTACCTTTCAGCCCATCCCCTCATCATCCCATTTTCTCTTTCTCCCAGTGAGAGAGGATGTGACTACAGCCCTGATCAGCTACCTCCACCCCTCTCCCTGGAGTTCCTTCAGCACAGACTTGTGTCTCTCCTTTTCCAAGCAATCAGCTGAGATCTGGTCTGCCCACCCTATCTCACCCTGCCTATACCGCTCTCCCCCTGAGCCAGAGGGGTACAGGTCCTCACACATGATTGCCCTGCAGCTACCCCCTCCACAAGAGACTGCTGGGCACTCAGATGCATCCCTGGATTCTCTGTGGTTTCCCTCACTCTTAGAGTCAGCTGAGTACTGGTTTGCCAGCCAAATCACTTCCCCAGATCCCCTCTCCCACTGAGCAGGCTGGGTACTGGCTTGCCTGCCTCATCTCCAATAACTTCCCTCTTCCTAAGCAGACAGAGTCTGCCTTCTCTAGCTGCCCATTCTGATTGTCCCCACAGTTCCATGGATTAATTCTGCTAGGAAAGACAGCCTACATTCCTACAGTTTCTGGAGGAGGAGTGTAGTCTGCTCTTCCCTACTCTGCCATCTTGGATCTTTCTAGTATTTTGCTTACAAGTCCTTCACATTATAATTTAAATTTATTCCTAGGCTTTTGATTAATTTATTTGCTATTGAAATGTAATTGTTTTCTTGACTTCATCTTAAGATTGCTCATTTCTAGTGTTTAGAACCACTAGAGATATTTGCATTATAGTGCTGATCTTATATCTTGTCACTTTACTGAATTTGTTTATGGGCTCGTGGAACATTGTTGTTGATTTTTTAGGACTATCTATATATAAGATCATGTCATTTGAAAATAATAAAATTGTACTTTTTCCTTTTCAAATTGGATGACTTTTACTTATTTTACTTACCTAACTGCCCTAGCAAGAACTTCTAATGCAATGTTGAATAAGAGTGGTGACAGTGGCCATCCTTGTTTTGTATGAGATATTAGAGTAAAAGCTTATTTCCTTTCACCATTGAGTAAAATGTTAGCTTTGGTTTTTCATATTTGCCTTTTATCATGGTAAGAAAGTTTTCTTCTCATCCTTTCTTTCAAATGTTTCTATCAAGAAATGATGCTGTATTTTCTTGAAAGCCTTTATTGTATTGATTGTGATGATCATAATTTTTTTCTTTGACCTGTTAATGTGGGGTATTACATTATTTGATTTTCTTATATTGAACCACCCTTGCAAATCAGGAATAAAGCTTAATTGATCATGGTGTATAATCCATTTAATGTGTTCTTAAATTCAATTTGGAAGTATTTTGTCAAGGATTTTTGCCTCTCAGTTCATTAGAGAGATTGGTAGTATTCTTTTCTTTGTAGCAGTTTTATATGGCTTTGGTATTATGGTGATATGGCTTCATTGAGTGAATTATGTAGTGTTCCCACCTCTTCAATTTTTTGGAAGAATTTGAGAAGGATTGGTATTATTCATTTTGGAATGATTGATAGAATACTCTTGTGAAGCCACGTGGTTCTGGGTGTTTCTTGCTTGGGAGTGTTTTGATGATTTATGTAATATCATTACTTGTGATTGGTCCGTTAAGACATATAATTCTTATTTCATCAGTATTTCTTGTTCGTGCATTTCTAGAAATTCATCCATTTCTTCCTAGTCACCCAACTTGTTGGCATATAATTTCGCATGAAATTCTTTTATGATTTTTTTTGTTTCCATGGAGTACAATCATGTCCCCTTTCAAGTTTCTGATTTCATTTATTTACATCTTCTCTCTTTATTTCCTTGTTAGTCTAGCTAATGATTTGTCAATTTTATTAATATTCTCAATAAAGAAATTTTGGTTTTGTTTATTCTCTCTATTGATTTTTATTCTCAAATTTATTTTACTCTGCTCCAATCTTTATTTCTTTCCTTCTGCTTGCTTTAAGATTAGCTTGCTGGGTTTTTTTTTCTGGTTCTTCCAAATGTACAGTTAGGTATTTTATGTTAATTTTGCTTGTTTTTTAATATAGGCATGAAGAACTTTGAACTTCCCCCTCAACACTTTCTTCACTGTAAGTTGTGATATGTTATATTCTCATTTTCAATCACCTCAAGATATTTGCTGACTTCTCTTGCACTTTCCTTCTTGACCCACTGATGGTTTAAAAACAAATTGTTTAGCTTCAATATATTTATGAGTTTTACAGTTCTGCACCAATTATTTATTCCTAGCTTCATTAAATTTTGTTCAGAGAAAGTGCCTTATAAAATTTCAATCTTTACATATTCATTGAGACTTGTTCTATGATCTAACATGTGGTTTATCTTGGATAGTGATCTATGAATTCTTCAGAAGAATGTATATCCTACTGTTTTGGCATGCATTGTCCTGTATCTTTCTGTTAGGTGTAGTACATTTGTGTATTATTCAAGATCTCTGATTCTTTATTGATCCTCTTTCAAGATGGTCTTCTGTTCTGAGAGTTGTGTATTGAAGTCCCCCACTATTATGTAGAGACATCAATTTCTCTTTTCAGTTTTGCCAGTGATTGCCCCTTGTATTTTGGGGCACCCTTGTTAGATGCATATATATTTATACTTGTTTTTTCCTTTGGGGAGATTACTCATTTTATTGATTTATAGTGTCCTTTGTTTCTTACAGTAGTTTTGCATTGGAAGTGTTCTGTCCAAAATTATGATAGTTACCCCAGCTTTTTTTGGGTTACTCTTTAAACAGAAAATTGTTTTCCAGTCTTTCACTTGCAACTGATTTTGCCCTTGTTTCTAAGGAGAGTGTCTTGCAGTCATATATAGGTGGATCACAATTTTTATGCAATCTGTCAATTTTGTTTCTTAATTAGGGAGTTTTATCCATTAACTTTTAATAATATTACTTGAAAGACTGTATGAATTTCCACATTTTATCTTTAGGCTTATATAAGTCACATCTTATTTTTGTTTCTCCTTTTATCCTTTTATTTACCGTCATGAATAATCTTCCTTTCTACCTTCGCCTCTAAACCTCACTCTCCTGTCTTATCTTTTCAACCTGCAGAATTCCCTTTAATATTTCTTGAAGGACAAGTCTCTTGTTGACAAATTTCCTCAATTTCTGTTTATCTGTGAATAATTTAATCTCTTCCTCATTTTTGAAGTACAGTTATGTTAGATACAGAATCTTTGGCTTGCAATTGTTGTCTTTCAGCTTAACAATGCTATACCACTGCCTTTTTGCCTTATGGTTTCGAATCAGAAATCCCCACAATCTTATCAAGCATCTCTTTTATGTGAAGGAATTTTTTTCTCTTGCTGCTTTCAGTACTTTCTGTTTTTCTTTGGAATTTGAGAATTTTAATAAGCATCTTGGAGTAGATATTTTAAGAATTATATTGTTTGGCTTGTGCTGTGCTTCCTGGATATGTACATCCATGTCCCTCATAAGATTTAGGAAGTTTTCAAACATTATTTCCTCAAGCATTACCTCTGCCCTTTTCCCTTCTCTTCTCCTTCCCTGACACCCATAATGTATATGTTCATGCTTTTCATGCTGTCATTCAATCCACTGAGTCCCTGGTCAATATTTTTTCATTTTTTTTTCTCTATTTGTTCTTCTATCTGTGCAATTTTGGAAGTCCCATCTCCTAATTTGCTAATTCTTTCTTCTGCCTTTTCAAATCTGCTGTTGTGTGATACTATTTTAATTTTTTTGAAGTACCAGGGCTGGATATTGAACCAAGAACATCGTATGTGGGAAGGTGGTGCTCAACCATTGAGCCACATTGGCTCCCCTGAGTTTGTTTGTTTGTTTGTTGATTGTTTTTGTTTTTAGGAGGCACCAGGGACTGATCCTGGGACTTCCTATGTGGGAGGCAGGTGATCAAACTCTTGAACCACATCTGCTCCACACTGGGGTAATTTTCATTTCTTCTCTTGTAACTTTCAAAAACATGATATCTGTTATTTTTGTACAAATGTTCATGATTTCTTCTGTTTGCTCATCTTGTGTCTTCTTAATATCCTTTAACTCTTCATTCATTTCCATAGGAAATTTTTATGGACATCTTTGATTAGTTTTAAATTCTGCATCTCCTCTCCATTTTTAGTTTGTCCCTTTGATGCAGTCATTTTATCCTGTTACATAGTGTGACTTGTAATTTTTTACTAATGTCTTGGAATCCATTGATCTTGATGGATTTACTCTGTTGGTCAGTTTCTCTCCATTGCTAGAGATGTTTCTTTCTTTCTTTTTTTGCTTTTTTGTTAAGGCTTTTGTTTGAAACTCAGTTCCACCTAAATTAAATCTTTATAATTGCCTATGTTTAGCTGAAAATATTAAAAAAGGTAAGAGAGAAAAAGAAACAGCAAAAAGGAGAGAGGAATTTAGGCCTTTCACTTAGGTCACCGGCATCTGGCAAGTCTCTTGCTTGCCAGCCAACCATGCCCGCCTCTCACTTCATCACCCTGCTGCTGCCCTAGTACCCAGATGAGGAGAACAGAGAAAATTTAAGCATATAATCGGTGTCAACATATGATAATAACATATTTCATTAACCAAAATATTACATCCATCTAGATTCTCTTCTGTGCATTGATCATTGGGTATTTTTTGGGTTAATTTAATTTTATAGAACCAAAATCTGTCAATATGATATTTTCACTTCACATAAATCTATAAATATAATATTTTCCAAATATATTGTGTGAAAGATGCTGAATGAGTGAAAACTTTCCACTGACATTAGTAAAATCCTTCCAACCCTGTAGATAATTCAAAATATACCAGCTTACAATGGCTAAATTATGTCCTAACTTTCTTGTCATTACATCTTCCCCCATGACTAATACAACCTCAGTAGTTACACAGCTTCTGAGAATTTGAGATGTAAGCTATTCTTAGAAAAACTGAACTATTGAATATGACATTCTTCATCTACTCTATATGTTTTTCAGTCTTCTTGCCATTTTCAGAATATTCAGTTTCATAATTTCAAAATTATAATGTTAAGTCCCCTGGAGAAGAAGGAGCATTGTTTCTTAAGCTTATGATGTATCATCAAGCAATTTAATGGAAGACTGGGGAGGAAAGGACCCACCTACTCAGTCCATCAAAGAGTCCTTGGAACAAGCAACTGACTATTGAAAAGGTTATTTTGTAACATTGTGTCTACCTTTTTATTTATCTTATGGTTTGCCTCAGGTGGCTGGCAAACTTCATTTTATGTGCCATTTGGGGCTGTTATACAAATTTCTTGTAATTTAATGAGGTGAATGATTTCAGATTTCATTATTGGTTTGGATATTTGAGGTAAATGTTCATTTTTGATTTATAATACTGCTTACTTTTTTGGTAAGTAATCAGATTTTTAAGCTAATTTGTGTCCTCATATCTTTTAAGGAAACATGTGCAGCCATTTCTTGCTCAGTAGCCTAAAACTGCCGAGAGATTGACACAACATTGCCTTCATTCATTAATATTAACAACTTACAAAAGTTGGTGTAAATTTGTTTGTGTATGCTATTTACCTTCAGATCTAAATGTAATCTGAACCCAAATTTATATAAAGACTTTTTAGGTGAAAAGACTTCATTTGTTTGAAAGAACTGTTTACCAAACACAACTTTAATTTCTTCTCTTATAAACTTTTGTGCACCAAGTGCTGTTGTATAGCAGTTGAGTAATGCTGGTTAGCTGTTGGTGGTGTGATGCAGTGCAGGGTGGTTAGCTGTTTCCTGTTTTTCTTGATTGCTCCTGTGTAAAGATGCCTTGTCATGCAGAAAACAATGGCTGTCCATTTTATTGAAATGCCTGAGAACTGCACTTCCAGTCACCCAGGCCTTGTATATAAATAACAGATCATACATTGGGCACATCTATCTGATGAAAAATACATTTTCCCCCTCTTCATCCCCAAATGGTAAACCTGATCATTTTCTAAGGATGTAAAATATAAAAAACTTAAGGAAGTAAATGGTTTGTAACTTTGTCAGTACTTACAATATGTTGTATCTTTCTGCTTATGAATAGTCTGTACTATAACCATTGTTTTTGTAGTTTAGATAAAACATTTTTCTTGGTGTTAGCCTTTCCCAGAAAAGAAATAAGTTATGTAGCTAAATTTTGTTCTTATTTTCCTTCAAAATACCTAAATTAACCATTTAACCTCTCTCTTATATCTATAGTTCCATTGGGTACAAAACTTGATAAATTATCAATTGTCTTAGAATTTGGCTGAAATTGTTGGGCTCATATTCATCAAATTATTTACTTTTCTTTTATTTTCCCATTAGACATTTCCTTCATATGTAATAAGTTAAATATCTTTCCCTATAAGTTCTTTTTTCTCTTGTTTTCTGTTAATTCTTCAACTCTTACAAAGCATCACATTATCTAGTACACATTTAAAATATTCCAAATATTTTATAATAGTTTTTATGTCCAATATGCTGCCAATTACCCTTCCTTGTTTTACTTTATCCCTTTCATAAGATAAATACAAATCATATAGCAGGAGAGACAGAATGATACAGAGATAGAGATAAATTCAAATGGTCTCAATGTGATGAAAAATTGTGGTGGTTATTTCCTTTGGCAGTGACAGTTTGATATCTTCCACTTGTTCTGATTTTATTTTTCAACCTTCATGTAATTGTAGTAAGTATTTTTAAATGACCATTACAATTTGCCTCCCCACACTCTCACCTTTAACTCCTTCTTTTACATATGCTCATTGTCTCTCCATCTTTGTAGGCAGTGGATAGGACACTGAGTAAATGTTGGCTATTGGATTTGAGAGAGAAGTGATATTAAATAGTTTCAATTTATTGGAGGAAAAATCCACATATTTTATTCAATGGAAAAAATAAGGATTAGAGTCAAATTGGTAAGCATTTTTTAATGAATTCAATTGTTATAATGACAAAATTTTATTTCATATGTCTAACTGCTGTTTGTGTTAAAATTATCATCATAAAAAATTACTCACAGTCCCAAAGTATTTGAGTAATACACATATTCATTGCCACAAATAAGCATATTTCTTACTTATCCATACTTGTCTGTCTCTTTAAGAATAAGGGAAATAAAATGGTCAGGAAAATTGCCTTAAGACAGGGATTTGACAATTCTTTCACTCAGTTATCTGCCATAATATTTTAGGGTTTAAAATTAGAGTCTGTTTTTTAATAACACTTAAATTATTACTTTAGTTTTATTCATTCATTATTTCTTATACACCTTTCATTAATTATTGTGATTTTTTCATTAATTACTGTGATTTCCTTTATTTTATTTTATTTTATTTTTTCTGTTTGTGGAAATCTTTTTTTTATTTTATTTTATTTTTGTTGTTGTTGTTGTGGGTAAAAATCAATTTTTTCACAATACATACCAATATTTGTAAAATGATATATAAATACATATGCATATATGTGCATTTGTTTACATAAATGTTATTATATAGATATATATTTATATTTTTAAAGGTGCTTAGATTACGTAAATATTACTCAGAAATTACAGGGATTCCCATGTTCCCCATTGCCCACACCTCCAACAACATCCCATACCACCATTCCTCAATAGGAGAAACTGTAACAGTGAGGTGGAGCCGCTGGCCACTGGACATTTCTGGGGCAGGGAGAGGAGGGGCAGTTGAAATACAAGGGCTTTTTTGGGACTTTGGGGGTTGTCCCGAGTGGTGTAGCGGCGACGGATGTAAGCCATTTTCCATCAGAATATACTGTGATTTCCTTTATCATTGAATACAGTTTCATTTTAGTGAGCTATTTCAGACTGTTAATTCAGTGATAAAAATATTGTCTTCTTTTGAAGGTTTCAGAACAGAGTCAAGCATTCACATAATTACACCATTCTTCTGTTCCAAAATTCAGGTTTAAAGATATTAATATCATAAAATTGAATTAAAAGCAAAAAACATGATAAGGGATGAAAGTGTTTCTATATTATTCAAAGTAATAGTGTGACGGCTTGATAGAAAAGCAGTGAAATTAAACAAAACTTAAAACATAACCTTGACCTGGATAAAGCAGAAACTAACAATAGCTGAAAGCAGCAAATAATGAAATAGAAGAATACTATGGATTACAAATATTTTCTGTTTTTCCTACGTTATGCAAATGTTTAATTTCCAATAAAGGTATATATCACTAATTATATCTTCATTTATGATTTTGTCTAAGGCCATATTCTAAGATTCAATACACAATTACTCCTGGAATGTATCATTTTTATCTGGACCAATCCCTCAGACTTTCTATACTCTTCCATCAATGATATTTTCATGAAAGAAGGCCCTTTATTTTGTATAATGTCCACCATTTTAGAAATGTCTAAGGTTTCATCATGGTTAGGATCAGGTTAAATACTTCGGGGAAAAATACTACAGAAATGCATCAATTAAGGAGACACATGGTATCAATTTGTTTCTCTACTGGTGATGTTAACTTTGATCATTTGGTTACAATGGTGTCTGCCAGAATTCTCCACTGTAAAGTTGTTCTTTTCCCTTTGTAGTTAATAAGTACTTTGTTGGGAGTTACTTAGAGACTAGAACCCCAATGAGACACTTATATATTATTCTGTATCTTTTAGCTTTTTTTCCTCAACATTTTAAACTTTCATGAAATGCTGTGCAATATGCTTGGCAGATTTTCCCAGATCCAGTGTGAAGTTCACTTATTGTTCCTTCTGCTTCACATATTTTTTGTAACTTTCTCATTGGATTTTGAATTAAATAATTGCCAATATTTTTGTCTTCATTCAGGAAATGCTTTGGTTCTTTTTTACCTGCCTGACCATATCTTATTGACATATATCACATCTTAATATGTGTGAGACATTAAATTATAATTTGAAATTTTAACATGTGTATAGTATTGCCAAATTTGAATACAGGTCTCCCAATATAGAATGTTAATTGGGGGTATATATTTATGGTTAGTTTTTCTGCTAAAGCAGGCATTTACAAAGTTGCTACTTAAATAGAAGAGCAGTTTTCCTCTTTAGGCCTGAAATGATAAGGGAAAGGAGTAGTTAAAAGGAAAAAAAGAGTGATAGAGAGAGAAAGCAATGTAGGAAGGCTTCCTGGCAAGAGAAATGAACTTCATTTAGATAATGCAACCAGCCTCTTCTAGCACCAAAAAAGACATCTGAAAATAAACGTTCCTAACTACTCTTAATTCTCTCATCTGATTTCCCAAAAGTACCCCTCCTTGGCCAAATCCAACCGGAATCTGAAAACACTGAGCTTTTTGTTGCAATCCAAGATGTATAGAATCCAGGGAAAACAGTAGACTGGAGAAGCTAAACAAAGTATCTGGAAGGGTAAATGAAAGATATCCTTTCACACCATTTATACATTTTATATATCTGGGCATGATAAATTGTTCTTTAGAGCACAGTGATTCATATACTTTATACTTATAGGAAATGTCAGCCTTCTATTTATTTCTTCTTCTTTCCTTTTTTATTCTCCATATTCCTTAACTTGCATCTTCTGTGTTTCTACATGTGTATGTGTGCATGAGAATGTGTGTGCAAATTTCATTTCCTCCTCTTCTGTGCAATGTTTGAGGTAAAGTTTAATGTTTATTTTTTAATTTGTTAGCTATTTTAATCTAAGATTTTTATTTTCATTTAATCTTTAAGTAATAACCTGTTTTAATTTATATAAATTTCAGTGATTTCATTTTCAAATGTTTGGTCAATTTTCATCTTCATAATTCCTTCTTAACTTTTATTTCCACTTAATTAATATTTAAACTCATGGTACATAGTCTTTTATATTCTAATTAAAACAATTGCAATATATGGACTTCTTGAACATTGAGAAATCTGTTTGGTTTTTTTTTTTTACAATTCTGAATAAAATACTGGGAGAGCATTAACACCTCTAGTTAACAAGAAATTCCTTATGAACCATTCTATAAAGAGACAAAATCATAAAATAATTTACTAATTCAACAAAAAAATCAGAAATCAACATAACCATTAGTAACTGTGATAAAATAAATTTGAATCAAGAACATTTTGAGATAATATTTAATAATTTATTAATTTACAAAAATGTTTTAAATTTCATTATTCCAGTAAAGTTGACAAAATTATTACCTATGAATAGTAGCTAAATATCTGTTTAAAGCATGATCTGATTCTTTTTTTATTCAACATGTTTGTCACATTTATATTTCACACTGGCACTGTTGAAATTATAATAAGGAATGCATTCATACTAATCTATGAAGAATTTCAAGGCAGAGCATGAAAAAATCTTAATCATTTGAAATATAAATTTATAGTATGGAAAGATGTAAAAATTTCAAAAGATGAATATTTCATAATCTTTCATAATCATTCATGGATTTGTTCTATGCCCAAATCAGTATTTGGCTAAAGTGAATTTTAAAGCTGAATATCACCATCATAAGAAAAACTGTGTGAGAAAGAGT
Source organism: Cabassous unicinctus (assembly GCA_029593785.1). Taxonomy (NCBI): domain Eukaryota; kingdom Metazoa; phylum Chordata; class Mammalia; order Cingulata; family Chlamyphoridae; genus Cabassous; species Cabassous unicinctus. Next base: position 23,419 of record JAQZBX010004597.1, on the reverse strand, counting down.
TAATATTATCAATTATGTAATTAAAATTTTGTTTTATAAGACATACTTTAATATAAATTTTCAAATATTTAATATCACAGAATATAAACAAAAAAGTTTCCTTCAAATTAGCATCCAGATAATTTCTGTCTCAATTTAGGTTAAAGAGAAAGCAATAATGAGGATGTTTTAGTTTGACCAATCTTTTAATCTTTCTTCCTATTCTTTTGTTTTCCTACTTCATTTTCTAATTAATTTTCTTTCTACTTAATTACATCTCCTTTTTCTACTTAATTACATCTGTAATGAGCAAAAATATCATAGTTTGCTTTACTCAAATGCAATAATTTTTCTGTACAATATGAGAGAGTATGTATTCTGCATATAAATTATCATCATAGAATCAAGTATTCCTAGACAGGATATTTTATGTAACCATCCCTGCCCTATAAGTAACTAAATAACTGTAAGTAAATACAAATTTAACATATAATGACAAGTTATGAATGCTATTTACCAAATGTATCTGTAATGTTTAGAATTATGAAGTAGTCTGATATCCTATATTTTGCTTTTACCATTATTAACTGGTTAATTTCTCTTATTTGGTTTCAAAACACTTTCCATTTAATGATTTTTGTAAGTTACATGTAATTGACTTGTAAATGAAAGTAAGCACTTTCACAATCATATTTAATTATTGTTCATTGTCTTTACAATAAATGTAAATTTACGTTATTTAAATATGATAGAATTTCTATAGGTGGCAATCTCTGTCAAACCTTGGTCATCCATCACACAAATATACAGGGGTATTGATGACCTTGAAACAAGAAACTATTAGCCTTTAAAAACTTGGATATGATAGAATCTTTTTGAACATCTTCTGAAGTTCTTATTTGAAATGGGTTTACACCCATGAGAATGGATTAATATTAATAACATGCTTTTATTGGAAAGGGAATAATACAACCTACTATATCCTCCTTGGATATATCCTAAGAACAAGGATCTTGACTCATGTCATCACATTGAGTCTAATTATCAAGTTCAAGGATCTTAAAGCATATGGGTTATATTCCAATTTTTTCGATGGCCTCAATATTGTTACCTGGGCATTATGTTTTACATTATTAAAGGATTTTAAACCCTGTCAACTGTTTGTGATTGGGCAAAATTAAATACACAGTAATTAAGGATGGGGGAGGAGACACAGTGAGACAAATATCCTGAAGTGAGGTCTTAATTTTCTTCGGATAAGTCCTGATGAGCTAATTCTTTTCTTCATAAGCAGGCTGCTTACTGAGATGAACAAATATCTTTCCAGATATATTGGAACATTTTAATTTCCTAAAGCAGCAATGAAGTTATTCATTGTTCTCATGTCTTAATCTCCTGTGAAGGAATTTTTGCAACAAACAGTTATGCTGAGACAGGAATTCTCAGTTCTCATTGCTATTTTTTGGTTTTTCTCTAGTCAGATCTGAAATATAGATTATTCTTTTCTATAGAAGTGATTAATTCAGATCTGCAACACTGCTTGATATATTATCATTGTATATCAACTTTCCTATTGTTGAAAATTAAAACTTTGCATATATCAGGTATTCCTCTATTTTTTGATGAATGGTCAAATGATGGGACAATAGCTGTACAAAGTATTTAAGATTTTGGAGATCACACTTTGCATCACTGTAACAGAGACAAATAATAAAAGAATATTTAACACCAGTATTTCTTTGTATTCCACGTCTATCTAATCCAGTGTCAAATATTTCCAAGTCAGATCAAGAGGAGAAATGCCATTTCTAACTGAAAGAACAGAATCAGATAGTGCCTTATAAACAAATGTATCTAATGTCTTGATTTAACTACTTGCTTCCTAGTTCATTTAGTAATATTAAGAACTCTGATTTCATTTCTTCTTAATGAAATGAAACCAGGATGTATATGATAACATGGATGAACCTTGAGGATTTTATTTTGAGTGAAATAAGCCAGACACAAAAAGACAAATATTGTATGGTCTCAGTAATAGTAAATAAACACAATGCGTTAACTCACAGAGGTAACTTCTAGATCATAGGTTACCAGCAGATAAAATCTGAGTTGAGAACGGGAGCTGATGCTTAATGTATATAGAATTTTTAATAAGTTTTTTTGTAAAAGTGTGGAAATGAATAGAGTTGATGATAACACATTATAGTGAGTATAAATAACATTCCTGATTTAGAAAAGGGATTGTGGCCTAAAAGGTGCAATTTGTGTGAATTGAAAGGAAATGTCAATTGAAAAGAAGCTGGAATATAATCTACAGAAGTATAACATAGTTATTTCTGTGGTGGATGAAGACTGGTTAATAATATAAATGTAAGAATGTTCTACAAAGTGTTAAGAATATGGTGACACACAGGAAAATTACAACTAATGCAAGTTATGGATAATAGTTAACAGTAGGGAGGTAAAAAGAAGAAAAATAAAAACACATAATGTTCTGTACAGATCTGAGCACAACATGTTCACTTAAAATTGCACAATTCTGCCTTAAGAGGACAGTATTATATCTGAAGTTTTCATGTTTCAAATCAGCCCATATCAAATTTCTTGTATTTATGGGAGAGGGGGGAATTTATTGTTAACTGTATTTTCTACCTCACTTGTAAAATTTTAAATCATATCATGTGGGATTTTCCCAATTTTTCATTGTTTGTGCAAAGTCTGAATTTAAAAGGACTTAAAATAGGAAAATGTAACAAAGCTTGTCCTTTAAGTGGTGTGCAAGATTGGCTCATCCTTAAAGGCATTTAAACCTCAAACTACCAGTGTGGGATGTGAACTTATTTGTAAAAGATTTTCAGAGATCTATTAAGATGGGACTAAACTAAACAGTGTACTTCTTAATCCAGAATGACTGGAGTCCTTTTAAGAAAAGGAAACTTGGACACAGAGGTATAAGCCATAGGAAGGGACAGAAAGAGACAGATTACCATGTTATGGAGGCAGAGATTGAGCAACCACCAGAATGCTGCAGAGAACATTGCTTGCCAATACATTAATTTTGTACTCTTAGCCTCCAAAATTCTGAGATGATGAATTCCTGTTATTTAAGACAAGCAGTTCTGAGGCATTTTGTTATAGCAGCCTTGGCAAACTAAGGCATGTGGATAAATTGTTGACTCTTAAATTGAGATGCAGTAATTCTCCTTCCTGAAGATATCTAAACCTCTCTTTTGATGAGGCTGAAATTGACAGGAAAAATTAGTCTTATTCTCAGGAATTATCTTGAAGTCAGGCATGAATGCACTGAAAAACAATTCCCTGTCCAGTTTGTGAGTAGGAAACAAGATTTATTTTTGTGTTGTAAATCCAGTAACAGTCATTGAGGGAAAACATGATTTGCTTTTGGAGGATAAATCCCTATGATATGGTCCAATAGTACAGATTTAGTACCATTCATAAGAGTGATATGTTACCAGATTTATAATAAAATTTATAATAAAAAGGGCACAACACTCATCTAAACCACTCACAAAAGTGGCTTAATTAGTCATCCTTCCTTTTAAGATTTGTCAGCATGAGGGAGATTCCAGATATTCACCAACACTTACATATTCACTTTCTAAGTCTGCTGCTGGAAATATGGATTAAATGGCTGGTTCCTATGAAAGGTCCACATATGATATTTTTGTGAGGTAGGAATCCCTTTTCGTGATTGTCATGTGATAGAATTTTTGGAATTCTAGCCATTTGCCATTTGATGCATTTTCCATCTAAAAGCTTACTTAGTGATCAAATTAAAATACTCAGGAAAATAAATGATTTATCTTGATTCTGGTTCTGATAGGCTTTATGTGACACCCAAGGGAAAATATGCCCAAACACACCATTAAGTTTGATTGATTAGCCAAACCTTAAAAGAAATTTAGGCAGAATTTAGACACACATAAATGAGAAAATAAACATAAAAACACCAGCACCATGGGTAGATTCCTTATAAGTAAAATAGATAAGCAGTAACAAGTATCTGTAAGTTATTAAGAATCTTATATCAGCAATGTGGAAAAATTGAATTAGAAGCCTTAAAAATATAATTCAGCTTAAAGTGCTTAAAGTATGATTATTTCCTGCTTCATTCTTCTGGATTTTATTCTGTGATTCCTTGGGGAAAAGTGTCTACTTTACACCATTATCTGCCTAATCTGAATGTTTTGCATGGAAGTTGTCTTCTACTTCTTGAAGTATATCTGGTACTGGATATTTCTTAATAATTCTCAGTTGACATTATCCTGCAGGGACAGCATCCATGGTTTCAAGGAAGACTTACAGCTTTTAATCAACTGGAACAATCCCTTGGGGTTTTACTTATGTGGTAATTAACAGTTCTTAAAAAATTCTTTTCCAATGGAATTTGAAGGCTTTCTCTAATGTATACAAGTCTGTGTTTCTTAGCAGTGCCCTCATGTTAATCTTGGCTAAATAGCTATTTGCTCCCATCCCTCAGATCCTCCAGTGGCCACTGCCTCCACACAATGATAAAAGTTCTTCTATTGCTAGAATCACAATAGGTCTATAGTAGAAAAACAGTAAGTCTACTCTAGTCCATTGTTCATTTCCCAATCCTGAGGATTCTGGGATGGTGATGCCCACTCTACCTCTAATTGAGAAGGGCTTATATCCCATGAGACAGATGGATGGGACTATCTTTGATTGCAGTTACAAAATCTCTCCATTCCTTAAGATATTCTTGGTCCTTTATCCCTTCCTCTTCCAGTGCTTCCATCTATGATGGTTTTCCTTCAACCTGTGGAGCACTGTTCACATTTCATGTACTACTGGGATGCTGTCATGAAATTGTTTGTTTTTGTGTATCTGAATTTATCTTAATTTTCTCACATTTCAATATCCCCTATAAATATTCATTATTTTACCTTCTGTAATTTATTATTTTGACTATTCTTGAAATTAATAAAATGCATCATACAGTATGTTCTCTGTTGTAGTTGAATTATTTTGTTCATCACAATGTCTATCTGACTGAGGAGTTGTATCAATGGTTTTCCTTTTCCATATATAAGGCTTTTCTACTATATTAATAATTTACAAGTTATTATCAGTTCCCTTGAGAGTGGGCAATTGTTTCTTATCAGATTGTGGCTACTGGGAAAATTAATTATTTAGAATTGTTTTGTGTGTCTTTTGGTGGACATAAGCTCTCATTTCTCTTAAGCATATAACTGAAAGAGAAATTGCTAGATGATAAAGTAGATATATGTTTTTCTCTAATACATACTACCAGATCATTTTTTAAAGTGGATGTCACATTTTACTCTCTCACCAATAATGTATGAGAATTCCATTTGATTCACTAACATATCAAAACTTTTTCTCAGAGTGATGCCATAAAAAATGGCAGAGTAGGGTGCTCAAAGAGTAAGTTCCTATACTGAAACAGCCATTAAGCTTGAAAACCAATAAGAATTAATTTTTTTCAAAAGTCTAGAGCTTAATAAAAAAAACTTATGCAAATAGAGGAATGCGTAACCATGAAAGAAGCTGTAAAATTTCACTGAGAATGCATTGCTATTTTTGCTTACCCATCTAACAACTATCATTCCTCAATTTATCAGAGGTTATGTATATTGCAATATACGTTCCTTAGAGCAGTCTGAACTTGCCATGGGTAGAAAATGGACATGTATCTCAAAAAAATTGTGTTTGTGTTAATTGACTTTTATGGCATTTCCTTGAGGGACCAGTGCTTAGATTGCCTTTTTTTTAACCCCATGAAACTTGATTGACTTCCTGGGCAGCAACTGTCAGAAGCATTTAAAGATAACCTCCCTTTTACACTTGGAACAAGTGATGGAAGACAGGGAGATGTGCACATGCACAAAATCCTGGGAATGATAAGGCTGAGGAGGATGATGCTTGGAAGAATAAAGGCTTTGAATGATTACCATATATACTGAGAAAAGTGGAGTGAAAACCCATCATCAGGGCTTGACACACATACATTAAAAACAACAGAGAAGCCTGGTTTTTGCATCTAAATAATCCTTGGGCTTTGCACAAGAAGGAAGAGAAGAATGAGGCAGAATTTTAGGCAGCTAGGCTAATTGCTGAAGGATTGCCCCAGAAAACAGCTATTTGCAAAGATTGAGAGAGGTTATTTTTTCCTTTTTAGCTCCAGATATTTACAAAAATCTTTTCCAGATCACTGACTTACCCCTGAGAAAAAACAACTTTAACTTGAGTGACCACACATGACACAAAATAGAATCTTTGCAAAAAAAATTGTATATGTTACTAGACAACAGAAAATTGTACCCATCACAAAACAACAGCAGCAAAACTGCCGAAGTGTCAGATTTCCAGTGTCACCACATTATAATATTGAAAATGAAAAGTTTTCAAAAACAATTATATTGCATATGAATAAAAACAGGTAATTTTGGCTGATTCATAGATAAAAGAAATAGATATTACCTGAATCAAAGGATGATGCCACACTGGACTAGTAAAAGATTTTAAGTCAACTGTCATAAATTTGATGAAAGAGATGAAAGAAATTATGGACAAAAAGTTAAAGGAATCCAGAAATACAATATATAGCATGTATATTAAAATAATAACAGTAAAAAGGACAGTAATTATAAAAATAAATCCAAAAGAAAAATAGAAATTCTGGAGCTGAAAAGAACAAGGGTTTCAGCAATAGTTTGGAGCATCACTTCCAGAGCAAGCAGAAATTGGAGATCATTGCTCCTAGTCTGAGTGGTCATTAGTCTGGATCTCCTTTAGAGGTGCAACAAAGCTATGTCTGATAGATACCAGTTACATAAAAAATTGACCTCCTTTTATCTTACCATGAGTACCTATTACCCAAAGAAGAAACAAGACCCTGGCTTGTAAACACCAGGCATATTGCAAGCCCTAAGGAAAAGCAGTATACAATCTCTTAACAAGGGAGAAACAACACCAACTCAAGCTGTCATGGTTCAAGTAACATTCCTAGAAGCCAGTTCCCACCAGCTGGTTCAATGTGAATGTTCACCTTGGCTCTGGTTTTTAATAATTTTGCTGATTGCATGGGTCTTGGGCTCATTTACAACCCATAAGACTTTACCTGCAGGCCAGGAATGCTCACACAATACTGGGCTAATCTGAAAATTGTACACAAAGATAGGGCAGAGAATGGCTGCTGCTCCTCAAATTGCCACTAAGCATAGCTAAGGACCCAAAGCCTCCTGACATATATATAAAATGGGTCCACTGGCACAAATGCAGAAATGACTCTCAATGAGGAAAGAACAGTCTCTTCAATAAATGGTACTCAGAAAATTGGATATCCATGTGCATAAGAATGAAAGTGGACCCTTACCTTACACCATTAATGAAAAATCACTGATAATATATCAAAGACTAAAACAGTGTTAAAACTCTTAAACTCTTAGAAGAAAACATGCAGAAACATATTCAGTACTTCATATTAGAAAATGGATTCTTAGACTTTATACCAAAGCAAGAGCAACAAAGGAAATGAATAGAGAAATTGGACTTATTCAAAAGTAAAAAGAAAAAGAAAAACTTTTGCACATTTAAGAATGTTATCATGAAATTGAAAATACAGCCACAAGAATCGGAGGAAATATTTGGCAACCATATATCTGATAAGAGTTTGATATCTATAATATATAAAGAACTCCTACCAATCCACAAAAAAAGACAAACAACTGAATTAAAAATGAATTGGCAAAGGACTTCAATAGATACATCTCCAAAGAATTTTTTAAAAAGACCAATAAGCACATGAAACAATAACATCATTATACATCAGGAAAATCTAAATTTAAACTACAATGAGATACCACTTCACACCCAATAGAAAAGCTATTATTTTAAAAATCACAGAAAAAAACTAGTGCTGGCCATGTTGTGGAGAAATAGAAATCCCCCAAAATTCTTGGTGGGGATGTAAAATTTTGTAACATGTATGCAAAGCATTTAGTGTTTCCTCAAATAGTTAAACATGGAACTACCACATGAATCACTAATAAAATATATTGGTACATACCAAAGAAAACTGAATGCATGGACTCAGATGGATATTTATATACCAATATTTATAGAAACATTATTCATAATAGCCAAAAAGTGGAAGGAAACCAAATGTCCATCAACAGATGAGTGGAAAAACAAATATAGTATACCCATACTATGGAACATTACTCAGCTTTTAAAAATAATGAAATTTTGATGCATGACACTTCATGTATGAACCATGAATACTTCATTCCAAGTAAAATATCAGACAGAAAGATATTTCACAGATTTTTTTTTTATTCTACTTATATGAAGTATCTAGAATATGCAAAGTCACAGAGACAGAAAATGGAATAAAACTTGTGAGGTGTGGGTGTGAGGAGAAAGGAGAAGTTAATGCTTAATGGTTGCAAGGTTTTTTTGGTGTGATAGGGAAGATCTCATAAGGGCTGATGATGAAGTTAGTACAATATTGTGAATGTGATTAATCTCCTGAATGGTGTGCTTGGGAGTGGTTGGTATGGAAAGTTTATATGGTCTATGTTTCCAATTTTTAAGAAAAAAAATCAACTAAAGAGATAATGACAATTATATAAAATAGATGATTCTGCACTGGATTTAATAATGGAGGTGAAAAGTCTCATAAGCACATTATTCAGACATATAAAAAATTGTAATATGGTCTGTAAATTTTGTATTAATTTTAAATTTCTTTAACTTGCTAACTATACCCAAGATGGTTGCTTAAATAATATATTTATTAGGAAATACACATGAAAATTTTATCATAAAATATTAGGAATGTTCTATTAATAAATGGCAGTATTGGCATAAATGGGGAGGGCATTCTAAGGAGAAATAGAGAACTGGCATAATATTTGGATGCTTTCAATTAGGAATTGGCCATTCATACAATATTTTTATGTAGAAAGAGACCCATTCATGCAATCTTAAAAAAACCTCTGATAAGAAATGAGAGAACTGATATATAATAATGGGAAACTTCTGATGAGGAATGGAGTCGATGAGATATATATATATATATATTACATAAAATTTTTCAGTGGGTAATAGAGGCACATACATAATATTAGGGGACATTTAATGTGGAATAGGGTACAGATATTATACTTAAAACCTTTTGCTGAGGAAATGAGGCACTGATGTAATATTGAGACACTGGTTTTGTATCAGGATACTTATATTGATTAACGGGGGCACTATTAGAATATGTGGGAATTTTTGATATAACTTTCAGAAACTCCTGGTGAAAAGGGGACATTGATATAGTATAAACATCTGATGAGTTATCAAAGCTTTGGAATATTATTTGGAAACCTCTGATGAAATATGTGAGGTAGTAACCTCCAGTCATTTGAATTTGACCTTATTTGCTATGGGTAAAAACAGTGAAATTAAATAGTTAACATTAAAATATTATTCATTAGATAAATTTAAAAATTAAGGCTGTATTGTAACATATATCATATGACTGTGGTCTCTTTCAGAGTCACTGAAAATGATCACTAGCTGAGGTAAATTCTCTCATAATCACTGAAAATGAGCAGTGACTGAGTAAAATATTGGAGAGAACTGGCTGCAGCTCTGTGGTACTGCATGATTATAGATTATACATAAACACATATATGTACCTGAATGCATGCATATATACACACGTGAATACATACATACACATGTGCATATTTTCTGTTTCTGTAGAAAGTTCATAAAAAGGGTTATTCACATTATTTGAAACTCCTTGGCCCTTTGCTTTTTAAAACTCTCTTTGCTTTCTATATTTGCTATAGTCTCTGTGGATTAGAATCCTAAGGATTTGACAATGCAAAATTTGCATAGAGAGAAATTGAGCATTTTTTTTTTCAAGACAAAAAGTTTACTGAGAGATTCTGGGCTGCTTTTAAAGCCTTGTTATTCTCAATGAGACCTTCATCCAGGTTGTGCTGTGAAATTTTCTTGGGGTGATTTGACAATAGCTCAACTTCAGAATTGATCTGCTCTCAACAGTTCCTATGGAAACCGTATTCTCTTGGCTCAGAAGACAATTTCCAAAAGTAATAAAATGGATCAAAGTCCAACCTCCTCTTGATTTTTTTCTAAGAAATTTCTACTGTATAAGGGAGGTATCTTGTAAAGCAAGGTTAGAGATTATTAAGTAGAAAGTTGAAAGTCTTAGAAAAGGAGACTGAAAACCTACTGGGAATATTTCCTAAGTTATAAAAGACCTCTAGTCCTGAAATGAAGATGTCTGTCAATAATATGAGATTTTATAAGAGTCTCTCACACAACTGTGGGGATGCACAATTCCAGGTTCCACAGGCAGGCTGCAAACCAGGACTCCGATGAAAGTCCAATGAAAGGTCCTTGATGAATTTCTGGGAGAAGTTGACTGTACAAAGATGAGATGGGAAATTCTATCTGAATGTTGAAATCACTTCCCCTTTTAAGGCATTCAACTGATTGAATAAAAGTGTCATACATTGCTGATGTAATCTCCCTGATCGATACAGATGTAATCAGCCAGTAAACTCACTGGTGATCGAAGTCCATAAATGCTCTTGTATTACAATTAACACAGTGCTTGCTGGACCAAACATCTGGACACAATTACCTGGCTGAGTTGACACTGCAAGCCCTGAATTCTCCAGGAGAAGCTGGCTGGCTGAAGCAGAGATGTAAATTCTCTCTTCTGATTGCTGACATCCTCACTTCTCTTTTTAAAGACTTCAGGTGATTGGGTGAGACTTCTCCCATTATTGAAGGCAATCTCCTCAGTTAATTGTAGATGTAATCATGCATGGATACAATTATTTGGTCAAGTTGACACATGAACCTATCACTTCTCCCTTAATAAATCAGTATTTCTCCTTTTCTGCCCCTCTTCCTCACTCTTCTTTTCTCTCTTCCCCCATGGCCCCAAGTTACATCAAGAAAGACTTTAACTCATTCAGTAATACACAGTAGCATGAATTTTAAATATCTTATTAGGGACATTGATTTTCATATATTCTTATTTGGCTTTTTCATTAAGTTGAAAATTTTCTTTACATATTCTGGATATTAAACCCTTATCAGATATGTGGTATTTGTTTAATAAAAACAAAACAAAAAAATCTGCTAGCCTATGGATTGTAAACATTCAGGGGGACATCTTCACAGGAGAATGAGAGCAAATGTGCATATTTATACCCAACTATGAATAGTTTTATTAAATCCTGAAATGCATAAGACACACAAATAGAAATAAATTGATATTGAATGAGCTTCATACTTAGCCTAGCCAATCCATAACTTTACCCAATAACACACAGTTCATAAATTAAATTACTCAATATTAAAACAATGCCATTGATTCCAAAATATATAAGGAAATTCAGAAGGCAAAGTATATCAAGGGAATTCATATAGGTGAAGTAGAAAGGATTCCTCAATTCTTCATGAAATTAACATAGTATGTTTTTGCTAAAAGTATAAGAAAATAGACAAAGACAATAAAATTGAGAGTATAAATGGAAAAGAATACTTGATTCATTAAAAAGTGATACTTCAGGGCAGGGCAATAAGTCCATTTCATTACATGTAAATTACATTTTGAAAAACATCACTATGGTATCTCATAGTTTTAGTCTGTTCCTAAGTTTTCATATTAGCTTTTTATAAAGTTTGAGACTTTATATATATAAATTATATAAAATATTGGAACCATTGTAAAATTGTCAGCCATTATCTTTTCTAATATCAGTTATGACACATTTTCCATTTCCTCTCTTTCTGGGACTTTTACTTTTTATGCTTTTCTCTTATTTGTTCTCCTTTCATTTTGAATACTTTATTCTGATTTATCTCTCTTTTCTGCTGTGTCTCCTGAGCTGTTTAAACCACCAAGATTTTTAAAATTTGACTATATTTTATTATTCTTAAAATTCCATTTGATTCTTCTATGTCATTTTCAACTCTGCAAAAAATCTCAGGATTACTTTTATTTTCTTGAACAACTATGTATGATTGTTTTAAATATGTGTCTGACAATTCCATTATCCGTGTTCTCCATAGTTTGTGCATTTTTTAAATCTTGGATTTTGTAATATTTTATTTCCCCATGTGCCTGGTTTCATGTGTATACATGCTGTATATTGTGCATGAAATATTTTTTTTTAATTTTGAGATGTAGCATGGTGGTTTCTGTTTACTTGGGAGGACACTTTTTTTTTTTTTTTTAAGGCAGTTAGGGTATTATTTATTCTGAGTACCCTAATTGGATTGAGAACATTAAAAACTGTGCCTCAAGGGCAGGTATATTTCCACTTTATGCTCAAGCCTAGGGTATAGCCCTTTGTTCTCAATATAATATTATGTATATTATATATATCAGCCTTTGATTCTCAAGCTCTTTTTATTAGGTGAAATGCCTTAGTGGTTTCTCATCAATTCCATTTCCTCTTACTTATAGATGGATGTTTTAGGAGAAAAGATCCCAATTCCAGGCACAATTTCCTAAATTCTTATTATCCCAGATTTGATGACATCTGTTTCCAATGATATTTTTGTTCTCTGAAGACCTCAAGAGCATTTTTTGATATTTTATCCAAACTTTCTCTTTGTTTTTGTTGGGGGCATTTGACTGAATCATCTAAATTACAATTACTGGAAAAAATGTTTCCAACTATTATTTTCTTTTTTAAAAATTTCTACATTTTTGATACTCACTTCCAGAATCACTTTGATGCATCATCATATTCCTTCCAAGCTCTAAATATGGGACTGCTTTATATTTCAGTGTCTTTTGACATCTGTCTTCATCTAGTTTTTTATCCAATGTGTTTTTAAAATATTGGTGTAATGGATTATTTCTAATATGCTTGCACTACTCACTATTTCACGTTAAATGTAAATCACTTGTTTATTGAAACTCTTTAAATGATTTCTCAACAACTTAGAAAATAATCTGAAAACCTTTCTGTCTTTAAGAGCTTATTTGAGTCATCTGCCCTGCTTCCTCCCAGCCTGACCTATTTTTAATTTCCCCCTTTCCATCTCACTTTAATTGGTATTGTCCTTGAATAACAATCTTGCTTCTTATGCAGGGACTTTGCAAATGCTACTCTTTCTTCTTGAAACAGTCTCTCACTCATGCTTACATTCTCATTTTGTCTAGGTTTCCACTGAATGGTGTCCAACTCAAAAGACTGCTTGAATATTTTATCAAAATTGTTTTTTTTTATTGTTTATTTATTCTGCATTTTTTTCAATTCATAGCATATACAACTACATGAAAATATTATGAAAACTGTACATTTCTGAAGGTACTTATTTACCACTGTAAGATTCATTAGTATCTTGTAGTAAAATATCAGTACTATATTTGCCTTTCCTATACTTGTGACTGGAGCATATTAGAGGCTCAAAATCCTGTTCTGAAATAAAACATTTATTTGTCTTAAACTACACTTGTTAAAACAGTTCTTCCAAAAGAACATACAAATTTGTAAAACAATAAAACAGTTGTTAATAGAGGCACATTCTCAATCTTATTTCTAATAAATTATCCTAGATATGTGAATGCCATTGTAGTCTCTAGGATATAGTATTTTCAGTTATATGAGTATACAGACAGCAATGATTAAGATCTATCTAATCATCTCCTTGCTTGTCAATGCACTTAAGTTTCAATATGGCATATATTTTATCCCAAAAGAATTATCCACACTTAGTAATGTATAATGACTTAAATAATAGAAAACCTATGCAGTACTTCATGAATAGAAATTATAAAACAAGCCAGAGGCTGCTGTATAATTTTTACTGGAAAAGCAATGAATATCATAATTTGAAGTGTAGAACAATGCTGTAGTACTACTCCAAGGATGGAAATGTGTGAATAAAACACATTGAAATCATTTTGCAAGTGTGGATTTTCTTTGTTAAAATAGTAATAATTTATATACATATAGGCACATTTTGGTAAAGCTTGCTTTCATAGTATCAGAATGAATATTATGTCTCCTAATTGATTGGATTCTAAGCAGACCCCTGTGAATAAAACAGATGAATTTACCTTGTTATTCCAAAAAGTAGAGAAAATTTGTATTTCTTAAAATATATTTCCACAAATTCATTATTTTCAGAACTTCTAATAGAGATGTTACTCTCATAGAAGTAATGGAGCTAATAGATGTCACCATAAATTGAAAGTTATAGGTTGTGTTAATGAATTGTTTGTCATTAGCCTGTACATGGAAATTAAATTATTTTTGTTTTGCTTTGTTTAATGAAGTTAACTATCTCCCCTTGGGCTCCAACTCAAAACTTTGCCTCTTTTAATAGATTTTGCTCAAGTCACTGAAGTCTCCACTTTGGAGACTTCCTGGTAAACAACATTTTTATATTCATGTTAACCTTCTTTTCAATTCCTACTTATAATATAAGGTTGAGATATTTAAGGAAAGGGCTAAGGAGAATGTGTATAATTTGTAAGCTATACTTAATAATGTGAAATAAGGGAACAATTTTTATCTAACTTTGACCATAGTTGTGTCATTCTTCAACATAACTTTCATAGAGTTCAGGAGCACATTTCCAAGAAAATAATGGTAAATATGATGAATTCTACTGATTGACAAATGGGTATGATTCTCATGCTATCTATTTCTAGCTGGAAATTTGACATTTTGACACTTTCTAGGAAAATCTATTTATCATTAGCCAATAAAAAACAGAATATAGATGAAGATACTTCCTAATGCCTACAGACTGGGCAGGTATGTGAACTGTTCTCCTCCTTAGCTCACTTCCTTCCTCCCCAAGCACAGGGTTAATCTTCTGAATCCTCTCTCCCTCTGCCCCCTCTTTCTCTATCTCTCTATCTCTCTCTTTCTTTCTCTTTCTCTCTCTCTTCCTCCCTCCCATACTTCCTTGTGAATCATGTAGCATGCTCCCCTAATATTTTGTGTAAGCAAATAGTAAAACAAAGAGCATGGAGAGTAAGTTGTGTATATGTTGATGGTACAGCATGTAGAAAAATCCTTTCCATATAAGTCAATGAGGAGATGAGTGAAATAGAGAAGTTTTAGGCAGAACAAAGAGAAAAAAATGGAAAATGATAAAGAAGAGGGATTAGGGAACAGGGAGTTTAATTGAGTCTATGTAAATGTGTCTGTTTTAATTTCTATTCAACTTACCTCTGTGTTTTTATAAACTCATAAATAATAAACATTTTTGTTTTATTTATATTGTGTTTAGAGTCCTGTTATTTTGTTAATAGCAGCAGGCTTTAGCATATATATGGTGTGTAAGTTAATCTGCAAATTACATAACGAGACTTTTTAAAATCACAGTTGAACACAGTCTGATAAATTAATTCAAAGATGTTGCTAAAGAACATATAAGTAAATCACTGTAGATATTTGTCCATATATGAGTCATAATCTCATAAAGAAAATTTCATAATATATTTAAAATTGCCAGAATGCCTGATTTGAAAAACTGGATTAAGTTCTGTAAAAGCATTACTAGAAGTGTAAAAGATTGATTGTTTCATGGGTTTCTCATATTCTTCTAATTAATACTGAGGTGGTAAAATAGTAAAAATAATTAAATTGTTTGTCTCATTTTATTTTTCATTTATAATGAATTTTGTTTCTTTGGGACCAGAAATGGGAAAAAAATCAATCTTTTGTCATGTTTAAATATTGACTTTTAATTACTGTCTTTATTTTCAATGTAGTGGAAATGAAATTATTTTCAACCACCATTTTTTCATTCCCTAATGTTGAATAAATTAGTTTATTTACCTGAATCAATAATAGTAACGTGTTTAAACAAATATGGAGAAGTATTGTACAATACACTGAAATAATGGGCAGAGGTGGGTATAATTTTGTTTTCAATCCAAAGTCTCTTGTAGAATTTTTCTAAAACAGGCAATTAGATAATTCACACATTGATTTGAAGAAGTGATATGTACTTTGATAATGTATTATTCTTTTGAAACAAATACTTGTTCAATGAAATTTCACATATAATTATTTCAATGCAATATACATTTGTCCACAGAGTTGCCATTCATGTGAAAGGGAATTGACTTAGCCTCATAATTTTCATGTAAAAACATTTTTGTTTTCTCCTCCCTCTAATTTAAATAGGCAAATTCTATTGGCAAAAATGGGACACGAGAATTCCAGCACTATCACCGAACTTGTCCTGGTGGGATTTTCCAGTCTCCCTCAGACTGAAATTCCCCTCTTCTTCCTCTTCTCAGTGGTCTATGTGGTGAATCTCCTTGGCAACACAGCTTTAATATCTTTAGTGATTCTTGATTCTTCTCTCCAGACATCCATGTATTACTTCCTCTGTCATCTGGCCTTTCTCAACATATTTTTTAGCACAATTGTGGTCCCCAAGATGCTCTTTAACTTCCTTGCAACCAGGAAAATTATATTTTACAACTTCTCCTTGCCCAAACATATATCACCTTGTTCCTCGAGGCAACTGAGTGCTTTTTGCTTGCAGTGATGGCTGTGGATTGCTACATGGTCATCTGTTAGCCACTATGACACCTGCTTATCATGAACTCATCTGTGTCTGGCACTGGCTCTGGGGGCTGGACCATTGGCTTCTTTGCCTCAGTGGTACCTCTTTACTTTGCAATCCTTCCACTCTGTGGTCCTATGTTATTAACTACATTTTCTGTGAACTGCTCATCATTCTTCATATGTCTGTGATGACATTTCCCTTCAGGAGACTATGATGATGGCAGGGGGTGCTGGAACAGTGTTATTCTCCTTCCTCCTAATTATTCTCTCCTATATTCACATTCTGGCGGCAGTAATGAGAATAGACTCTGTGGAGGGCAGGAAAAAAGCTTTTTCCACCTGTACTTCCCACTTGATTGTTGTGATCATATATTATGGGATGGGATTGGTCAGGGACATGAGACCCAAGTCACTCTACTCAGCAAAGGGAGAAAAACTTATATCCTTATCCTCTGCAGTCTTCTTCCCAATGCTGAATCTATTTATTTACAGCCTAAGAAACAAGGATATGAAAGGTGCTGTGGGAAGAGTCATGGAGAGAATCCAAAAAGCCAACAAATTACATAGTAGAAACCTGAGAATTTAAAGACAATGTTTCTTACCTTGTGTTTACATCCAAATCATATGAGCTTAAGATCTAAGACTAAAATTGTGAATTCAGTAGACTTTCAGAAGAAGATGGTCATCCCATTTTTTCTTAATGTCCACAAGTGTTTCTCCTCTGTACAAATGAAAATTAATGAATATCAGTTGACAAAGTGGTAAATTATTGCCATATCTGCCCATTCAAATGCTTTGATAACTCAGCCATGGTACTATTATTATGTCTTGCAGTCACTGTCTTTACAATACTTTAATACTTATTTTTTGTTCTTTTTAAAGCCCTCTAATTTTGATAAGATACCAATCCCTTGTCCACAAATCAACTCTGACTTTTAGGGGAAGTAAACCTGAAGATGTTACTCTCAGCATTTTCCAGGGGTGAAAGAGCAGAAAGGCAATGGGAATTCTGAAATGCATACATCTTACAGAAAGAAAATACATTTGAAGTTACTAATGAGAATTTTTTAAGTGTGTAGAACTCAGGTCTCAGTTTTTTTTAATTTAATATAATTTATTTTATTTCCCCCTTCATGGTGTGTAGTTTTTATAAAGGGATGTGATATTTTATTAACTTAAAGAAATTCTTCTAAATTATTTAAACTTTGGTTATATGCAAATGGAAGGTAGGTTACATGACTGAATATTAACAATTATTTCATATAATTTACTCTGTACTTATTTAAATATACTGGTTACAATTTAGCTGCAGCTGAGGTTTATCAAGATGCTTTAAAAGTAATGAGTTTAATATTAATGAGTTTGGAGGCAAGACACATAATTAACTCCCAATTAATCAACTTAACAGGTGCAGTGAGCAAATCACTTTACTGTATTCCATTTTTGCATCTGAAAAAAGGCAGAAACTTTAATAGACAGCTTATTGAAAAAGTGAAACACATGTAATAGACCTGGAACATAGCAAAAGCTTAATAAACATTAGATGCTATTTTCCAGATGCATTTAAATGAGAATAAAGAATTTTGTGAGAGATTTTACAATTTCATAGAAAAAAATATGTAGCAATCACACTAAATGAACTGCTTTTAAGAACTGTCTTTGTTACTTTCTATTGATATTGATTTGCCCATGGAAAAAGTAATTCCTCTTTCGAAGGTCATATAGTATACACAGAATAATTTAGAAGAAGTCATATTTCCTAAATTTGGGGTAGACCCTCTAAATTATTCTCACTTAATCTCTCCAGACAACAAATTGTCTACCTTTATCTGGAGGGATGAATATAGCTTGTTTCTAAGTGGGACTCAAGTGATATCACTAAAAATATACAATGTCAAACTATTCAAGAATCTCAACCTTTTCCTCTGTCTTATAAATTTATTATATTCTGATTTGGGATTTCATATTAAAAAAATAAAAACTTTAACATCCTTTTAGTATGTAATGATGCAGTATATGCCTGATTTGTAATATACCTCCAAGATCAGGGTCTCCATTGCAACTTTTTGCAAACATGCAGGAATACACCAATTTGTGTTAATTTTTCAGTGGCTCTAACTTGTGGCTTTTCTTAAAGCTACACTATCTTTGTAATCAAAAACTTTGACCCCTTGCAAATACAATTTTATAAATTATACCACAGTTTACTTTCTTAACCACTGCCTTGCAATCTAAATATTCTGAAGCAATCATTTGTAAGGGAAACAACATTGTGTGGGAAATCAGAGGGCCTGAATCAAATTGTAACTTAAAACCAAATATGTAAACATTTGGCACTCATTTTATTTACCATGAAACTGAGGACTAGACTTTCTTAGTCACTGTAAATTAATCTTTTGTGTCTCTAATTAAACTTTCACTATTATCTAACAGTCAAAAATTAATAATAGTGCAGAAATGGTGGTAGCCATCAAGTGAATCTAGAAGCAATATATATTCCATAAAGCCAATTATTTTTTCCAGTTATTGTTAAAATAATGAGATATTCATAAAAATGATCTTTAAATAACATCTGCCTTATGTTATTTATGGACTAGTATCTATGGTTAAATGTAAATTAATATTAATCTTGAATAAAATTATTTTTTTAGAGGATTTCCAGGCCTTCAGCCTCCTCCACTATCATCTTATGTTCAATGTTTATTTACGTCTAAATGAAAACTCCTTAGAGCATAAACTTTGCTTATTTTCTAGCAATCCTTATTGTTTGTTACATTTTCAGTATCATCTAGGTAAGTCAAAACACATTGGTTTAATTCAATTTATTTTATTATTTATTGAAAACCTTTGGGAAACAAATATGACTTTGATTACAGCTTCTAACTCATTGGGTAAATATCTGTTTAATTCACCCTCACTTTTGATTGAACAATTTTTTTGCCCCATATGAAAATAAATGTTGACTGATTATTGAAAATACATGAATATAGATTATTTAAATAATTTTACAAGCAAGTATATTACTGGAAACAATAAGAAATAATACAAATGGCTATGGAAGTGCAATTAAAGGAAGAAAAAGTAGAGAGGAGTCAATTTCCCTAAGAGTTAATTATCTGAAAATTTCCACTCAAGTAATGACAGCATAGGCCTCCCATCAATTTAATGAGATCATAGTAGCTAAGAAGTTTCTGCATTTTGGTTTTACACATTCTTAGATGTACAAATGAAAACAACATTTTTTAAAGGTTTAAACTTGAATCCAGGAAATAAACAGTTTGACTCTTCAGATGAGTTACTGGTTAAATAAGTTAAATCATTAAAGGTCTAGGAAGTTGTTCCCCTCTAACATGGAAAAAGTGCAGGCTTGTGTGTACATGTGTGTGTTCAATTGTGTGTGTTTATGTATCTATTTTGTGTGTCCATGGTTATGTGTGACCACATATGTAAATGAGAGAGATCAATTGAATTATTAACTCTTTTTTGTAGACTGTAATCCAAAACATATTTAATTCATTACTGAATATTTAGAAGCAACATGAATTGTGGTGTCTTTCAAATTAGGGTCAAAATTAGAAGTAATTCTACAGTTTCAGGAAGAAAAATTACTACTCGCTAAAACACAGATTTTATTTCTACCTTCCTTCAGTGTCCACTCAGACTTTTCATCCTTTTCATTTGGAGGTATCATTGCTAGCATTATTTCCCTCTACTGGTATATATTTTCTCTTGAATATTATTTTATTGATTTTTTTTCTGTTATTAAATGTTAGAAATTGTAAATAAAATCTGATCTAGAAGCATCACCATGCCCTTGACTAAGGCAGTCTACAAAAGGCATATATAGAGGCTTGAGGTTGTAAAAGATCATGGTATAAGTTACTCCAGGTTGATTTTCCCTCACAGAACCTTTGACCAAACAATGGAATCTGGTATAGCCTCTTCATCAGAATTTCAAAAAATTATTAAATGTTGCAGTAACTAAAATTACAAAAAAGTGCCAAATTAACAAAATCAGCATTTAAAATTTTAGAAGTTTATGGTGCTCTTACTAGCCCTTCCCTCAAAGTATCCCTAGCCATCCTATGCTCCAACTGTGTTTCCCTGGCCCTGTTCCAGAGGGAGCAGAGTGACACCTATGCAGATACTGGGATGACTGTATGTTGGTGCCAATCTGATATAGAAAGGGGTAATATGCTAAAATTCTAAAGTAGGAAAACCTTCTCTGACTCACCATCCCAGAGCTCACCCTGCAAACACAAGCATCTTAAGAAAAACAATTAAGAAAAAAAAGCCAGAAGAAAAGAATTAGCTGCTTTAAGTCATAAATTCAAGAACTCAGTAGGGTGAGAATGCCTATTTCATGGGAATTAGAGGGGGTATTTGAATTCCTGTACATGGGGGGATTTATCAGACACAAGAAAGCACAACAGAAGGACAAGAGGCAGGCTCACAAAAGACAAAGTGGATCCTATGTTGCACAGTCACTTCAGGATGATTTTTTGATAGGAGGGATAAAGTTGAAGGAGGGCAACTGCCAAATGAAAATACAATTTTCAAAAACTGTGAAATATATATTTTTTGCATTAAAACAAACATTAGTCAGTTCCTGGCACTCAAGGAAATCTTTGCCATATCACAACCTATATATTAAGATATATACAGCTCAGGGACTAAATCCTAAAGATAACACTTAAAAATATTAAAATGTACATTATGTGACAAAAGCTTACAAGGCAAACAAAGAAACAGAAAATGATGCTTGATCAAAAGTAACATTATAAAAGTCCATACAAAGAATTTTTTTTATAAAGAGAACTTCAACATACTCAAGGAGATATGTGAAAACATGGAATAAGAACTAAAGGATATGAGGAAAAAATAAATGAGTGATATGAGAATTTCAATACAAAATATATATATATATATATTTAAAACAAAGAAGCAAACAGAAATACTAGGTTTGTAAACTACAATAATTGAAATGAAAAATTTCTCTAGATGATTTCAGCCTCCTCTTGAAGCTCAAAGAAGAAAGAATAATGAATTCAAATACAAGGCAAATGAAAAAGTCTCAGGGTAAGGAGCAGAAAGACAAAAGAAATTAAAAAGTGACCAGAGCCTGAGAGACCTGTGAGAAACCATCAAGCATGCCAATATACACATTTTGGGAGACACCAAAAATGAACAAAGAGAGAAATAGGAAGAAGGAATATTGTATAAATAATGGCAAAATTTCCCCAAATTTAGTGAAAGACATCAATAAGCACATTCAAGAATTCCAAAGAACTGCAAAGAGGATAAACTCATAGAGAACCATATTGTTCAATCAATATTGTCAATCAATAGTTGTGTTAACCCTACAACTATCTTTCAAACAAGAAGGATATATTCAGACACTACAACATAAACAAAAGCTGAGGCAGTTCATCACAATCATAACTTCCCTAGGAGCAATGGTAAAGGGACTTCTTTAAACTGAATAGAAAGGACATTAGACAGTGGATCGAAGAGCAAAAACAAATGCAGAACTCTGATAAAGGTAACCATATGGATAACTGTGGGGACTCAGGCCCTCAAGTCTTCAGCACATAGCCACCTGTGTGACCAAAGCATAAGTTAAAGTTTAACATCCCTCCCAAGAGGGAAGAGAATGTATATATGTTATCATAAACTATGATCTTTCCAAAGCAGTAAATGTCCTTGATAATCATCATTCCTATGAGTGTAGTGAAAAAATCACCATACCTCATGTGTACACTTCATGTGACTCTAGCAGGAATTTTGTTCTCATACCCTATGGAATGTCCTTCTTCTAAAACCCCTTGTATATCACCCCTTGTATTAGCCAACCAAAGGGGTGCTGATGCAAAGTACCAAAAATCTGTTGGTTTTTATAAAGAGTATTTATTTGGGATAAATGCTTACAGTTACAAGGTCCTAAAGAGTCCAACTCAAGGTACCAGAAGAGGTACCTTCTCACCCAAGTCATTTGCCATGTGTTGAAGTAAGATGGTGGGCCTGGTCTCGCCTTCCTTCTTCCTCTTAAGGCTCTGTGGGCCCACCTTCTTCTGATCACAGCTGTAAGTGGGCATAGGGTTTGTTTCTATCCAGGCTTCCTTACCTCAGCTGCTCTGTTCTCTTCAGCTGCAAAATATCAGGGAAATGGCTCATCTCTCTTCCTGGGGCTGCAGGATCAATGTTCTCTCCTATGACATGTCTATGGAGCTCTCTTTCTTCCTGGGACATCTTCTGTTTTTCTTCATGAGTGACTGTCCATTTTTATAACCCACCAAAGGGGCAGGGACTTAAACTGAGTTACACCTACTGATGTGGTCAAATCAAAGCTATAATCTTAACATAATTTAATCAAAGACATCTAAGCTGAATCTAATACAATAAAAGGGGATTATGCCCAGAGCAACAGACCAGTCTACAAACATAATCTCTCTTTTTGGAATTCATAAATAGTCTCAAACTTCCACACCCCTCATTTTCTCATTTTTTTTCAGAGCACTGTCTTCATTCTCTGAACTGCTATCTTCAGATATACACTCCTGTCCATAAGTCCTAATAAAGTTTATGCCAGATTAAATTCTAGTTGTGCTCTTTGGTCTCCTGGACTCACCACCTCATGCCCTTCAATAGCTGTGTTGTAACAATTGGTGAGCCATGAGCCAAGAGACTGAAGGACCACCAGCAGTAGTGGGCATGAGCTCAGGAAAAGGAGAATCCATGGGGGAAATCCTTGATTGGCCTATCACATCCATGTGGGTAGGAGGTTGCCTTCCTGGACAAGTGGGGACCACTGAGAGTATATGGCATCACCTACTTGCTTGACATTTGTG
>JAQZBX010004596.1:0-60083 GCA_029593785.1 Cabassous unicinctus | reverse complement strand
GTTTAGAAGGGTGATAACCACAGGGTTTGCTCAATGTCTCACCAAGGACTTGAGTAACAGGGAGGAATTAGGCCCTTCTTAGGAAGAGCTTTCCAAGACTCGGTTTTGGGATACCAGTAATCCAGCCTGGGGCTCTCCAGCATCCCCAGGGAAAGGAGGGCCTGGGCTCTGTGGGGCTGGGCCTGGAGCAGGGGTTTGGACTCCCTGACCTCAGCCCCTCCCCCCACCCCCCAGCTGCTGGAAAGCCTCGGCACGCTGCACTACGGAAGAGATTATTAATCACTGCTTTGGCTCCTGCCCAGGGGGAAGCTGGGGCCAGCTGCTGAAACCGGATCCTGGAGCGGGTGTCCTGGGCCAGATAGTCTCTGGTGGTTTTAGCTTCCACAGGAGCATGTAGGAGACTGAGGCAGGACTAGCCACAGGCCCTGTGGCTGGCCAGTCCACCTGGCTTCTGGGATTCTGCTGAGCTCCAGAGGGTCCAGTCTGACCCTGAGGCTTGGCCTTGACCACATGTAACCACATGTAAACATAGTTCCAGAGCTAGGGGAAGCATCTGTCTAATGGGGGAAACATAGTCCCTGAGCTGGGGGGGGGGCATGGGGGAGTCCCTGACTATGATGGATTTACAGAGTCTCTGAATGGAGGGAGAGCCTGCCTTGTCTAAGGGAGGAGAATGGTCCCTGAACTGGAGGAGGTTTCTGTCTGAGGAAAGTGACATTGTCCCTGAGCTACAAGAAGCCCTTGACTAATAGGGGGAAAAAAAACATGGTCTTTAAACTGAGGGAGGACCTGTCCTACCTGAGAGAGGATACCTGGCCTCTGAGCTGGAGGAAGCCCCTGTCGGATGGGGGAGACACAGTCTCTGAGTTGAAGGAGGACCTGACCTGTCTGATGGAGATTTTGTGCCTGAGATAAGGGAGGCCCCCGTCTGATGGGGGACCCTGGAGGTCCCCTTCAGCTGTCTCTATCTAAGTGAAAAGCATTGCCCCCACCCTCCAGGAATTTTCCATCTGTTCTGGAGACAGGCTCTGGGTGCTTAGGAGAGATGGAGGATGGGTACAAGACACACTGCAGAGATTAGCACAGGAGAATGACTGGAAGAGGGAAACAATTAGCAAGATGGAATCTTCTGGAGTCAGGTGGCCAGAGAGGCATAGGAATGGGGAGGGAGGAGAGCAGAGGGAACGGCCCCTGTACTAGGAGTCAGGAGAGCCTGGACAAATCCTGACACTACCCTGGCCTCTCTGGCTTGGATGACCTTGGGCCAGTCCTGCCCATCTCTGGGCTGTACCTGTACAGCTGGGGCCAACCCCAGGTTAAACTTTCATGGCTCATATGGGACATCAGGTGCTCTGCCAGGGCAGCTCATTGAGGGGCAGAGGCCAGAGCAGCTACCTGGGTGAGGGCTGGGCGTCACACTTCCCCACCCAAATGCTGGCTGATTGCATTGTCTGCATAGCCAGGGACAAGGGACAAGAGGCAGACCTGGGAAGTAAAGGAGGGGGAATTCCATGGTCCCAGCCCCCACCTTCTGCCTGGACTGTTTATTTTCTGGCTTCTAAGGAAATAGCTCCTGGCTCAGTCTAGAGGGTTGGAGAACCAGATGGCTTGGCCACACTCTGAGGACAGACAGAAATCTTCTCCCATGACAGAGGCTCTTGTACTGCTGCAGCATAACTAGAAGGGACCACCCACCCCCACCCCCACCCCTGCCCAGTGAACCCCATAGCCATCTCTCCTGCTAGCCCAGCCTGGAAAGTGGTCTCCTCCTCTGATAAAGGCCTCTTCTTAGAAAGACCCTTCCCCCTCCTCCCACACCTTCTGTCTAACTTCAATCTTGCCTACTGCAAGCAAAAACACATTTCTTCCTCTTTTGTTGTTAGTGGAGAGACACCCACATTGGAACAGAAAGCATCCATGGACTTCACTCTGGCTGTCCTTACCCACAAAGGCACTAAAACCCAGAGGGAAAGGACCTTACCCAATGTTATGCACCCTTCAATTTAACAGACTCGCATGGAGGGCAGCGTGCAGATGAGGCATGGTTTTAGGAGCTGGCATGGTTTTGGCTTTCATTCAGCATGAGATGGGGAGCCATTACTGGGAGCACTTTGAGAACAACAGCCAGTGTCTTCTTGGTTGGCAAATCTGGCAAAGTTCCCTGACCCCTGCTTAAAACCCTCTCATGGCTCTTAATGCCCTTTGGCCAGGCCTTCCAAACCCATCGTGCCCCAGTTCCTGCTGACCTCTCAGTCTTGCTCTGTCTCTTTCGCATGCAAGCTTGACAAGATTACTTTCAGTTCCCTGAGTGCATCGTGGCCGGTTCAGGCCTCTGTCCTTATACACCAGTCACTGTGCTAAGTGATTCCCCACAGCCACGTGAGGGTGAGTAGCCTCTTCCATTTTACAAATGGGAGAATGAAACAGAAGTTCAGTGACAAGGAGCAAATTGCCCAAGGCCACACCGCTAGTAAGTGGCAGAGAAAGGATTCAAAATCCAGCTCTCCCTGACCCCAAAGCTGCACTTTCTTCCCAATCTCTCTCCTCATGTGCTTCAGCTGCCAGACTGCCCTGTCCTCTAAGACCAAACTCGAGTATCCTCTCCTCTAGGAAGCTCCCTGGACCTCCAGACAGGGTGAAAGACTCCTCAATCTACAGCCCTCTGGGTTTACCGTGATCTTGCTCAATTCAATTAATCCATCACAAAGAATTTTATTGAGCACCTACCACGTGCCAGGCAGTGAGACAGGAGCTGGGATAGAACAGGGAACAAAAAGCCATGTTCCCTGTCCTCCCAGAATGCACAGGCCAGTGGGGAAGCCCAGTACTGAGCAGGTCATCTCACATGCGGCGTGTGTTAGAAGAGATAAGTAGAGGGAGCAGTGGGGCGGCGGGGCAGGGCAGGCTTCCTAGAGAAGTGACATTTAAGCTGAACTCTGAAGGATGAGTTGGAGTTTACCAGTCAAAAGTAGAAGAAGGAGAGAAGGGAAATGTCACCAGGCAGAGGGAACATCATGTACAAAGATCTTTCCCTGGAAGTCCTGGGTCATTCAAGGAACTCAGAGTGTGCAGAGCAAGGGAAAAGGCATGCAGATGAGACTTCAGTGAGGGAAGGGGCTAGAGCAGAGAGAGGCGTGAAGGCCAGGCCAAGAGGACTGAGCTTGGTCATCAGGGAGCCATGGAATGTGTTTGAGCAGGAGAGTGTCAGGGTCAGCTTTGGATTTTATAGTTATGGTCTTTATCCTCTTGTGCTATAATGTGATCTGTTTCTACCATTAACATGTGAACTCTTTGAGGAATGAGACCAAGAAGGACACATTCCTATGACCAGGGCACCCAGTTCAGGGCTGGCACAGACTAGGCACCCGGGTGTGTGTGCTAGATATGTGAAGAATGAGGGGGCACTTGTCCAGCCCACAGTCCTCCACTCATGGCTGAGGCCCCAACAAAAGCTCAGCCCAAGCAAACTGATTAGAGGAAAATGGCCTCAATTCACCTGGGGCACTTACCCTGGGACCTTTACCCGCAAAAGTTGTGCCCCACAGCCTGGGGTGTGTACCCCAGTGTACCCTGGGAGTGGTTGCCCAGCAAGGGGGACACTGTCTGCTTGAGGGCCAAGTAAACAAGGCAGGAGGGCGTTTGGTAAGACTGGAGCCATCAGAGAAGCTTTCTGGAGGAGAAAAGATTGAGCCTGACGTTGAAGGGGGCTGGAGGGCAGTGATAAGCCTGCAGCACTGGCCAGGCACGCAGGCCCAGACCAAGCAGGAACTTCACGAGAAGCAGGCAGGAGGGGAAAGAGAGGATGACAAACTTTCACCTGTCCAGTTCCACGCCTGGGCCTGTGCTGAGGGCACAGAAGAGAAGAAAAAGACCCTGGAAAGGGCTATAGCAGGATGGGATAGAATGGGCTGCATGAAAATAAAAATGGGATGAATGAATGGAATGGGAGAAATGAAATGATAAGGGATAAATGAAATAGAATCGAACAGAAAGGCATGGAGTAGAATTATATGAAATGGATTAGAATTGAGTGAAAAGGGACAGAATTCAATGGAATGGTAAGAAATGGAATTTCAAAAATGGTATAGAATTAAATGGAATGGAGTCAAATACAATGGAAAGGAATTGAATGCAACAGAATTAAATGGGATGGGATGGGATGGCGTGAGATGGGATGGGATGGGATGGAAAGGAAAGGAATAGAACAGAATTAATTGAAAAGGACTGGAATGCAGTGCAATAGAACTGATTCGAGGAGAAACAGATTTAAACTGAATGGGAGAGGATGGAACTGAAACTGGTGGCGAAGCTGGCCTGCCCACCCAGCCAGCCCACTCCAACCTCCTCCCCTCTCACCCCAACAGTCTTCCCCAGGGTGCTGCTACGGACCCTGCGCCACCCCATCTTCCTGCTGGTCGTGCTATCCCAGGTGTGCCTGTCGTCCATGGCAGCGGGCACGGCCACCTTCCTGCCGAAGTTCCTGGAGCGCCAGTTTTCCGTCACCGCCTCCTTTGCCAACCTGCTCATTGGCTGCATCACCATCCCGCTGGCCATCGTGGGCATTGTGGTGGGGGGCATCCTGGTCAAGCGCCTCCACCTGGGCCCCAGGCGCTGCAGTGCCCTCTGCCTGCTGGGGTCACTGTCCTGCCTACTTCTCAGCCTGCCCCTCTTCTTCATCGGCTGCTCTACCCATCAGATCGCAGGCATCATCCCCCAGCCTGGGTGAGTGTGCGCCCCAGTGTGTGCGTGTAAGCCTGGGGAAGGGCAGGATGGGAGAAGGAAGTGACCCAGGCAGAGGCCAAGTCAACGCCCCCACCACCACCACATATCTCACTTCCCCCCACAGCACTGCCCCCCATCTGGACCCTCTTATGAGGGTCCCTCCCTTGGCTCAGTTGCAGGCAATGGGATGTTCTTGAAGGCTCTAGTGAAGGTGCCATGCACCCCTAAGAGGAGCAGGGACAGAGCTGCAGGTGCAAGAAAGCTCAGATCTGGGGAGGGGGTGGAGGCTGCGACAGGGCAACCCCCCAAACCAATCCCCTGTGATGGTGTCCTCTCCAGGGTGGCCTAGCTCTGTGGACCCAGCAGAAGTGGGTGAAGGGTGCAACACAAGAGGCTCAGCTCAGCCTGAGGATGGATTTTGCTCCCAGACAGAGAAGCAGAAGCCCTCCATCCCTGGAAGGGAGGGGTGTGGGTGGGGGGAGACAGGATGGCCCTTTGTGTGGGAGGCTGCAGAGGGGGGCTTATGCCAGGGAAGCAGCTGGACTGAAAACCTCTGAGGTTCTTCGTTCTTAGAGTCAAGGAGTTAAAACTATGTTATTTAATGATCCTAAAATTCCAGAATGCTCCGTTCAAGTCTGTGAGGCAGCATCTGCCTCGCCCTCCTGCCTACCTCCCTCCCTATGCCTACCTAACCACCCCACCCCACCCCCAGGAGCTATCTTGGATGTCTTGGAGAAGATGCTGGAAGTTACATTCTTGCCTTTTCTCCAGAATGATTTCATTTTCCCTGGGAACTGCTCCAGGCTAAGATTGGCCCAACACTTAGCTAGAATTCCCCGACTTTCTCTGTCCCGGACTCTCCCTTGGCATTTCCGCCCTCTGCCCAGGTGCCAGCTTTGGGCAGAGTCCCCCAGCCTGACCTCCTGATGGGCCGTCAGTTCAGACAGAGCCAGCCAGCTCTCCTTCCCTCCTGAGATGCGCCAAGACAGTGCCAGACACGTGGGCACTGCTTGGCAGGGGAGGAGAGGACTGTGCTGGCCAATGATCTTCCTCCCCACCCAGACAGAGACCCCCACCTGAGGGAGGCAGGCAGTGGAGCTCACCTTGGCCCGGTGCCCCCCTCCCCAACCCCAACTCTGGCCACAGGCCATTTATACTCACCCCACCCACAGCTTCCCTGGCCCATGCTGCCCCTCTTCTCCATGGAATTGAGATGTCACTCAGCCTGCCCAGCTCACTGCTCTGCCTGGGCCTCTGCCCCACACTGACCTCGAGCCCAGGGCACTTTCAGCTTCCCCCTCTGGCCTGGCCTTCTGCAGCCTGGCTATCTGGTCACCCTGAGTGAGGCATCAGCCTCTCTGGGCCTCTGGCTCCCTGGAACGTTTGCTGTGCTCCCTCCTAGCTTTTAGTCCAAGGGCCCTCCTCCTGTCCCCCCTCCTAGGGTGACCCACCCTCTCAGGCTCAGCCTCTCCTCTGACCTTCTGTCCCCACCCCCTGTCCTGGCAGGAACAAAAGGCAGACCGGAGCAGGGACACTCATGGGGTCTGGGGGCAGGCCCTCAGGTGGGAGGCAGGTGGGGCTAACGCGTGTCCTGGGCCCAGTGAGCAGAGTAGCAGGACTGAGCACAGAGCCCAGAGGTCATGAGACTGCAGGAGGGGGACAGGAGGGGAGCCCCACTGAGCTGACAGGGAAACTGAGGCCCAGAGAGAGGTAGGAACAGCTAGGGGATCTCACAGCCAGTCAGGTCTCCACACTCAGAACTCTAATTTTCTGAGAAAAGGTAGCACTTCAGCTTATCGAGAGAAAGGCACTTTCCATCTGACACTAATTTCTGGGATGTTCCTTATGGAAGGATCATTGAGGAGCAGAGGTTTTTTCTTTCTTTAACTTTTCATTTTGAAATAATTTTAAACTTACAGGACAGTTACAAAACCCATACAGAGATCTCCAACATACCCCCACCCCCACCCCAGATGCCCAGAGCCACTAATTTTAACTTTCGCCACATCAGCTGTATCATTCTATCTATCTACCTATCTATCTATCCATCAACCTATTTTTCTAACTATTTATGTAATTTCTAAATATTTGGGAATAGGTTGTATACATCATGAGGAGAAGAGATTTTTGCAGAAGAAGCTCAAAGACTCTAGAATCTTGGGACTGGAGGGGTCTCGGAGGTTTCTGGTCCAACATCCTCCCCCACCCTTCCCATTGAGGCTTCCCCGCGCCTTTGGGCCCATCTACGTGCTCATGCTCCTCCTTTGCAAGGAGCTCACCACCACACCGGGATGGGGAGGCAGAGCTGAAATCTCAGGCCATGGCTCTGGCGGGTGGGGATGGGGGCTGGAGGGCTGAGGGCAGGAAAGCCAGGCCAAACCTGCCACCCTTCTCTCCCAGCAGCGGCCAGCCTGGGCCCAGGCTGTTTCCAGGCTGCATGGAGTCCTGCTCCTGCTCATCCGACAGCTTTAACCCCGTCTGCGACCCTAGCACCCGTGTGGAGTACGTCTCGCCCTGCCACGCCGGCTGCACAGGCCGGGTGGTCCAGGAGGCTCCGGACAACAGCCTGGTAAGTCGGGCTTCTGACGGATTCTGCCTCTCCCTGTCTCCATTGCCTGGCACGCTCTCCACCTCTGGATGTTCCCACTCTCTATCTCCGCCCTCGTTCTGTCTGTCTGTCTGTCTGTCTCCGCTCCTGTTGGCAGATGCTCTCTCTGTAAGCATTTACTGCTGGCATGAGCCCAGCCATGGGCCAGGGACCAGGATACAGGCATGAACCAGATCCCGCCCCTAGCTGTCCATGCAGGGAGGACACAAAAGGAAGTAACTCGCAGCAAGTCCAAGGGTGCTGACAGGTGTGAGATGTGGTCCCTATGAGTTACACACAAGGATGGAAGGAGAGATAGCCACCCGGGAGGGTCCCAGAAGGCTTCCCGGGAAGGTGGCATTTGAGCTGGATCTTTGTGGGTGAGCAGGGAGGGGGAGGGCCTTCCAGGCAGGCAGAACAGCATAAGCAGAGATCCGGAGGCACAAAAAACATGGTGTTTCATAAAATGGCAAAGAACTTATTGGGGCAGACACATAAGGGTTCATGGAGGAAAGCTAGGCCCAGAGAATGAAGGGCATTGAATGCCAGGCCAAGAGTGGTGACTTTATCCTGAGAGCAATGGGGAGCCATGGACAGGTCTTGAGCAGAGGAGTGACAGGGTCGGACCTGTGTTCGATTGTGCTTGAGGCCCTAGTGTGCGCATACAGCAGGTGAGCAGAGTGCAGGACAGGGGACA
This sequence comes from Cabassous unicinctus, assembly GCA_029593785.1. Lineage (NCBI taxonomy): Eukaryota > Metazoa > Chordata > Mammalia > Cingulata > Chlamyphoridae > Cabassous > Cabassous unicinctus. The sequence goes on along the minus strand of JAQZBX010004596.1, from coordinate 52,077 downwards.
AGTAGGCCAGTGAGGAGGCTGGCACGCAATAAACCCATGCAGTCAGGCGGGCAGTCAGTCAACAAACCTCCACTGAGCCCCTCCCCTGGGCCAGGCCCCGGGCTAGACACTGAAGACTGAGAGCCACTGGGCCCACCCTCAGGGAGCCCCCAGAAGGGAAATGGGTGCAGTTTAATCAGCAGTGGATTCTTGTGACTCCTAGGAAAGGCCGCCAAGATCAGCTGGCTCCCCTCCCCTTTCTCCTCAATCTCCCCAAATGAAGAATGGGGGCTACACCCACCTTTCGTAAGCCCCCAAGCTGTAGTAAAGTGTGGATGTGTGTGTGCGCGCAGGTAGCCGTGTCAGGCTGGTCGTGAGGACACCTCCCTCTCTGGAACCCTCTCACCTCTGTGACCTGGTGTGTGGGGAGTGAGCATCGGAGCCCGCGGGCTCCTCTGGGGACTGCCCTGGGCCCCACGAGCCAGTACAGAGTGAATCACCCGCTGACCTGCTGGCTGAGAGTTCTTCAGAAGCCAGCCAGGCTCCAGGCTGTGTAAAGAGTTTGCATGTGGAATTACCACAATCCAGCCCTTCAGTCCTCCTACCACTCACTGTCCCGGCTGGGTGTGATCTCTCCAGAGCCCTCCCAAAGGCCCTGCGGGAGGAGGCAGTGACTCCCGTGGAGACGGGCCCCTGAGTGCTGAGGTCGTTCAAATCCCCGTTCTGCCTTTCCTTTGGAAAACTATTTAACTCCTCTGCCTCAGTTTCCTAATCCTTAAATCCAGTAATAGGCTTAAGACCCATCCTGACTGAGATGGGTCACATCTTGAACGAAGTAGCCTCATCAAAAGGCTCTACTTACAATGGATTCACACCCACAGGAGTGGATTAGATTTAAGAACACATTTTTCTGGGTGCAGACAGCTTCAAACCACCGCCACGTGTCTGCCCCCTCAGGCTGACTGTGAACTTGGCACGGGGACGGGTCCGATCGTGCCCAGCACAGCGCCACTCACCCCCGGTCTACGAATGAAGGGGAGGGTGGATGGCTGACGGATCCAGGGCTCAGGCAGTGGGGGCTGAATCCTCCAGAAGAGCGAGACGCAGGCGCAGCTGGAGAGATTGAACTCATTCATAGGAACTTCCTGCCATGGAATGAGACGAACGGGAGCAAAGAGAAAGGTCTCCAGGCCTCTCTGTCCATCCCAGCAAACTTCTACCTCTCAGAAAAGGAACAGGAGCTTTGCCCTGGCAGACTTCTCCTCTTACCTGTCCCTCTACTCTATCTCCAGCCCAGGGGGTTGCTCAGCCTGCAGGTAAAAGCCCAAAGGCCACTTCTCCTGCGGTTTATGTGGTGTGTGCTCAGGAGGCCGCGTGTGGCCGCCCAGCATGGCACACACATCAGCTTGGCAGGACAAGGAAGAGAGCACCCAAGTATCCAGGCTTGAAGCCTAGACGTTCTCTCTCTCTCTCTCCCTCTCCTGCCTTTCCCCAATTCCACCTTTGAAATATCTCTCAACCCAGAACCCTTTTCTCCAGCCCCACCCCCGCCCCATCCCACTCTCCACGCTGGCCCCCCTCCCCATCCGTGTCTCCTCCATGCAGCAACTAGAGTGGCCTTTGTAACATCAGGTCTTGCCTCTCCCAAGCTTAAAGTCCTTCCAAAGAGGGACAAATAAAATGTGGAATTTCCATATAAAGAATACTATTCAGCCGTAAAAAGGAATGAAGTTCCGATACATGATGCCTCAACAGTGGATGAACCTTGAAGATATTATGCTAAGTCAACGAAGCCAGACACCAAAGCACAAATATTGTTATGTTTACACTTATATGAAATCTCTAGAACAGGCAAATTCATAGAGACAGGGAGTAGACTAGTCGTCACCAGGGGCCTGGGTGAGAGGAGGGATGGGGGACTATTGTTGAATGGGTACCCAGCTTCTGACTGGGGTGATGAAAAAGCTTTGGAAATAAAGGTGATCATTGTGTAAAATTGTGAATCTAATTAATGCCACTGAATAGTACACTGAAAAATAGGTAAAATGATTAAATTTTATATTTATATATTTTACCACAATAAGATTAAAAAAAAAAAAAATACTAAACACCTAAAATCCTTCCAAGGCTCCTTGCACCCCCATCAGGGCTCCCCAGCCCCTTTCACCCTGGGCAGTAGCTAAGGCTGCTTGGACTGAAGAGCTGATGGGATCCATCCCTGCCCCGGCCTCCCATCCCAAGCCGACAGGTTGCTACCACTCACTAGTAGAGAAGCCCTGAGCCACAGGGAGGAAGGCCCAGGCTTCCTGCTCAGCTTTGCTCCTGTCAGGCACCTGAGGGCACTGCTAATCCAGACCACTTTTGAAAAAGTCCTTGTCTGAGGATTTCCAGGCCGCCTCAGGGGTGTGAACTCAGGCTGCAGTCCAGCACCCCTGCAGCCCAGCCTGGCTATAATTCTTAGGGGAGATGGATGTTTGTTTCCTTCCAGTTTGGAAAGGGGGCTCTCATTTATCCCTAGGTGAACCTTACATTCATAGCTCAGTTTCGTTTTGTTTTTAAAATATTTTTTTTCTCCCCCCGCCCCCCGCTGTTTGCTATCTGTGTCCATTTGCTGTGTGCTTTTCCATGTCTGTTTCTTTTTGTCATCTATTCTCGTTTTTCCCCTCTAGGCTTCACTGGGATTCGATCCTGGGGACCTCCTATGTGGGAGAAGGCACACTGTCACTTGCACCACCTCAGTTCCTGGTTTCTGTCGCATCTCTCCTTGACTCTCCCCTGCGTCTCTCTTTTGTTGCATCATCATCTTGCTGCATTGCTCACTCACCTTTACCAGGAGGCCCCGGGGATCGAACCTGGGTCCTCCCATATGGTAGACGGAAGCCCAATCGCTTGAGCCACATCCGCTTCCCATAGTTCAGTTTTATGGGGTCTCCTATTAGACTTTTACCCTGTGGGAAGGAGTTAGGATTGTTCTCTGGCCCTGTAGCCTGCCACCCCCCACTCCCAACTCCAAAACTGCCCTTCAGTTGTAGAAGGTTCTGCAAATGCCCTCAAGGCAAAAGCTTGCTTCAGAACTCTACTCACTTCCCTGGATTTCTGCCCTACTTACACTCAGTACTAGACCTGAGTGTTTTTTACTTCCTGGCCAGCTCATGGCTGCATTCAGGACAGTGTTTTCAATACTTTACCCAGCACAAAGTTGCTGTTAGCAGAATGATTGGCAGGGCATCCGGCCCATCCTGTTTCTCGAAACAGCAATCCATGTTATTCTTTAGCTTCAAGGCTCTTCACAACCTAGCTCCAGCATACCTGTCCACCTCCCTTCCCTCCCTCTTTCTTGCAAGCTCTCTGCTCCATGCAGAAGGAAAACTTAGCTGGGTTCTTTCATGCCACTGTGCCTTGCCTACCACCCTCCCTCTGTTCATCCCATTTTTCCATTTGGCAAACTCCTGTTCATACCTTAAAACCCAAATCCAATACCCCTCTTTGCTGAAGCCTTCTTTGACCCTCACTGTATCTCTCCATCATGTGCTTTCATGTCCTCTCCAGGACCCAGCACACTGGAAGACCTCAGTAAAGTGGGAAGGAAACTGATCTGGAAAACCTCTGAGTTCCTACCCCAAAAGCATTCTTTATTACTTTGATTTCTCAGACAGCCTGTCAGGAACTTGCGTGTGTGTGTGTGTGTGTGTGTGTGTGTGTGAGAGAGAGACAGAGAGAGAGAGAGAGAGAGAGAGAGATACTCTTCTAGGTCCCTCGGCCTTCTCTCCCTCCACTCCCTTCTTCCCCTACTGTCCCAGCCCAGGGTCAACCCAATCTGTGTACAGACAGCCCATATCCAGGTACCTGCTCGAGTCCTTAAGCTGTGCTGACACAGCCATGGGGTCAGAAGTCCAGGAATCCAGTTAGCCCTGCCCCAGCTGGCTGTAGGCCCTTGGGCCTGTCACCAGCCTTCCTGGGCCTCAGGCCCTTGGCCAGCTGCTTGTCCTTGGAGGTTCCTGAAAACTCTTCTCTCCCCTCCTCCACCTCCAGGTTTTCTACACCAACTGTAGCTGCGTGGTGGGAGGTGGCCCTGTGTCGGCAGGCTCCTGTGACTCGGCCTGCAGCCACCTGGTGCTGCCCTTCGTGCTCCTGGTCAGCCTGGGGGCAGCACTGGCCAGCGTCACCCACACGCCCTCCTTCATGCTCATCCTAAGGTGAGAGCTCAGTGCAGCCAGGATGCAGGGGCAGGGCAGGGCCAGCTGATAGCCAGAGGTCCTTATCCACGGGCAGGACAAGTTACACTGAGGGAGGAGTCCGAAGAGGGCACTCAGGTGTCCTGGGCCCTCACAACAGACTAGGCCCTCACAGGCCTGTTTGCATGCTCATGCTGAGCTGGTAGGAAAGTGAGGCTCAGAAAACTCAGGGGCTGGCCCCAGGTCACACAGCAAGTGCTGAGGGGAAGAGTATTGGTGCCCAGCCCAGAGCCCAGGCCCCTACCTGCCCCGGGGGAGAGGAGGCTACACCTCGAGGACTTGCCCTGGCCTCCCAGTCAAAGCGAGAGGACTTCACCTGGTGAGGAGGAAGCAGTGCCTCCATAAAATGCCACATCAGGTCAGCAAGCACTTCGTTAGTGCCCACTGGGTCACTTACTCTGGGTCATTTCTGGCCATTGTCCTGAGGATGCCTGCTGGGCCTAACAAATTGTTACCTGAGGCCAAAGTATAAGGGCACCTCAGAGCAAGAGAATTCCAGTTTTTCATTATAATAGGATAATTTTATTCCCTATCTACTTTCGGGAAAATTAGAAGGGGATGGAGTCCCTTGCAAATATTAGAAGACATGCAGCTCCATGAAGCAGGTTGGCCACAAGAGAGAAGGTGCAGGAATTAGAAGCCGCAGTGGGCAGATGATTAAGAAGGGTTAAGATGCAGGTTCAAAAATCCTGGCCCTGGCACCTGTTAGCTGCGCGACCTTGGCTGACTCACTCATCCTGTCTAAGCATCAGTCTCCTCATCTGTAAAGGGGACTAATGGTATACCTACCTCCCAGGGGTGGCGTGAGGGTGGTGGTGTAGAATGGCTGAGCCCACAGTCAGCACTCTGTAAATGCCAGCCATTGTTATGACTTAGGAGGAGGAGCCAGTGATTGCCAGGGGATCCCAGGCTGAGGCATGGCAGGGTTGGGGAAGCTAGAAGGAGTGCCTGGCTGTTCCAGCTCCAGGGCCTGCCAAGGTTAGGAGAAAGGGGAGAATGTGGCATGGCCAGCGGAGAAGGAGAGAGGGGAGCTGTCCATGACCAGGACCACAGGGTGATGAAAACAGGACCCTGGAGTGGATGTAGCTCAGTTAGTTGAGCACCCGCTTCCCACATGGGAGGTTCCAGGTTCGGTTCCTGGTGACTCTTGGGAAAAAAAACAAAACAAGCAAAACAAATGAAAAAAAACAACTCAAGGAAGCCAATGTGGCTCGGTGGTTGAGCGCCGGTTTCCCACATGCGAGGTCCTGGGTTCAGCCCCCAGCACCTCAAAAAAAACCCAAAAAACAGGACACTAGTGGTCACTGGGTGTGCCTGGTCCCCAGGGACCAGGCTCTGTGGGCTGAAGGAAGATGGGGTGCAAGGCCTAGACTGGGCCTTCAGGAGAAAAAGGAATAGTGAGAGCTGCTCCTCGGGGGTTGGAACCTTCTCAAGCCCCATGTCACCAATGTCCTTGCTTGTTAGGGGAGTGAAGAAAGAAGACAAGGCTTTGGCGGTGGGAATCCAATTCATGATCCTGAGAGTTTTGGGTAAAAAGCCTGCTGGGGACCATTGGTGGTGGTTTCGGGGGGTGTTGGGGGTGGTCCAGATACCCACAGGCCCAGGGGGCACAGGGATGCATGGGATCCAGTCCCTGACCTTAGGACTCACAGACACGTGGGGTGACGGACCTGGCACAGGTACCCAGGGCAAGCAGAAACCAGGCAACCCCATCGGGGAGGCTACATTTGATACCAGGGTAAGGGGTGGGCTTGAGGGTCAACGACTTCCTGAGGGGCCCCCTCCCCGAGGGGTCTATGTGTGCCAGGGAGGGGGTTGGAAATGCTCTGCTTCCATCATCCCCAGCCTGGATGCCCAGCCCCGTGGTCCACGGCAGCGCCATTGACACCACCTGTGTGCACTGGGCCCAGAGCTGCGGGCGGCGAGCTGTCTGCCGCTACTACGATCACAACCTGCTCCGGAATCGGTGAGGCCTGGGGTGGAGCTGCCAGGGGCTGTGGGAAAGGGGCTGGAAAGGCGCTTGAGACCCCAGGCAGAGGTATCATTTATGTCCACCTGCTACATGTCAGGGATGCTTTCCGGGGCTGAGCTTCCAGGCCTGCGAGGAGATGCTGCCTCCTGCTGCTATAGGTGAAGGGGCAAAGTGGGCAGCCCGAGGTTACAGATAATTGGCAAACTGGGCCTCGAACCCATGCTGTCTGACAACAGAGTCTGTTCAGGAACCATATGTTGTTCACAGCTGGGTCTGGGGGAGAATCAGGGGCATAGCCCAGCTGCGGGAGAGCCTGGGAGGGGGATGGGCGGCTGGGAAGAAAGCCCTGTCTGGGACACAGGAGGCCTGGATTCCGGTCCTGGCTCTGCCACCCTCACCATGTGGCCTGCCTTCTCTGGGGCTCAGTCTTTCACTCTGTACAATGGGGAGCTCAAAGGAACCCAAAGGCAGAGAGGCCACTGGTGTGGGGAGGTTTGTTAGCAGGGCTGGGAGCAGGGGGCTGGTCACTTCCAACTCCAAGGAGGTTCCTAGAGGAGGCAAAGTCACACAGGAGCCTTGTGACTTAGACAAATAGGGAAGAGGGAATCTTCTTTAGGGAGAGCCAAAGTTGTGCTTGTCAGGCCCTGTGAGCCCTTGGGAAGCATCCAGAGAGAGGCAGGGCTCAGGGAGGACAACAATCAGGGAAGGATGGGCAGGCCTCTGCCCCTCTGCCCGGGCTCCTTCTGCAGCATCTCAGCTCTCCTCCCAGGTAAGCACTCCCACAAAGGTCAACTTCAGGGCTCCTCCTGTCTTCCCAACCACAGCCATAGTGATAGCATCCTCTACCCTGGGGCTGGAGGCTTCCTACCCCAAGGCTTCCATGTCTCCAAATGTACAGTGAGTGTGGCTGCTGACCCTACCCTGCCCAAGCCCTGCATTGGGAGGTCCTGAGTTCAAGGTTCCCTTGCTCTTTCCCCCAGGTTCCTCGGCCTCCAGTTCTTCTTCAAGACAAGCTCCCTGGCCTGCTTCGCCTTGGTTTTGGCCGTCCTGAGGCAGCAGGACAAAGAGGCAAGGACCAAGGCAACACCACCCAGCCTTGGCAAAGAGCAGCAGCATTTAGTGTCAGGGCCGGAGAAGAAGCCCAAGGAGTCCAAAGTGTAAGCTGTCCCAGGGTCCCACCCTGACCAAGAGTGATAGCCACAGCAGACACCTCCTCTAGGCCCCTTACCCCAGACGGGGTGTCAAGAGCCCTTGTGTTTCAATTCTGACTCCTTCACGAACTTGCTATGTGACTTCAGGCAAGTTGCTGGCCCTCTCTGGGCCTTCATTTGCTCATCTGAACAAGGCATTATTTTGCTGTGTTGACCAGTTCCAAGCAAGGCGGTCTTCCCCCTAACTTTTCCACCCAGACAGGCTGACCCAGGGACCAGGATTTCCTAAGTGGAAAGGCTGCACATCTTTCCCCGGAGCCCTGGGATAGGGAAGTGGACCACAGTGGGCCAGGCTGCCCTCCACAAAGGCCCCAGTCTGGCTCTGCTGCTGACCTAGATCACCCTATCTGCACCTCAGCCACCTCCTCTGTAAGGTGGCAATGGACTTGCCAGCATTCAGGATTGTTCCAGCTGTGGCCGTCGGTGTGGTCAGTGTGTATTCAGGCTTCCTCCCAATCCTTCTCAGCCTGTAGATGGGGCCAGGGCAGCCTCTGTCAAGAAGTGTCCCTTTGGCGCCCCCTGGAGGCAGGCCCCTGAACTGGATTCTGAGGGGATACCCGCCAGGAGCGGGCAACTGGCCTGACCCACAGGACATCCAGGCTCCAGGATGCCCGGCACGAGGCGCCCCAGCCTATCCTCAAGTGGCCCTGGCCACAAGGAGTCTTAACTGAGGGCGGGGGACTCAGTCTCTGGACTCAGGAGGTCCCAGCCCCTGCTCTCAGGGAGCCACACTACGGGGCTGAGGCCTCATCTCTGCCTTTAGAGGTCCTGGCCTGAAGAGGCAAGGAGACCCAGCCTCCATGCATGTGTCATTTTCTAACTTCAGAGACCAAACGCGCATCAGCACGCACTCACTGGCACCTATTCATTGCCACGATTTCATGCATCTGACCAAGCGTCATCAAAGTCACTGCGATCTCTTTTGTGAATAGAATCCTAATGTCACCCATTGCTTCCGTTGGCTGAGTCTGTGTCACCCAGGACTGTATGGATCATGTCTGGATCTGTGACATCTGGTTCTCTGGGTTGGTGCAAGGACTGGCTTGGGCCTGTGATTCTGGGAGCAGCGATGCCCGGCTCTGTGCAGTGAGCAAGTCTGGGTAACGCTTGAGTTCTACATCCATCAGACCTTGTCTTGTTTTACACCCCGTCCTATCTGCCCTTGTTATTTCCCTGGGAGGGGAAGAGTTTCCTGATCTGCTGCCAGCGCATTCTATTGCCACCCCACACCCCCACCTGGCAGATACCCCCACCTGGCCAGAACCTGCTGTTCAGGAGGCAGGAGACGGGGCACCATCAGCGTTGACTTCCCAAGCCCCGTGTACCCAGCCCTGTGCTGGGGGCTGGGGGAGAAGCTGGCGGGGGGCGGGGGCAGGCCTGGCTCTTGCTCTGAGCAGCTCCCAGTGGCAGAGGTTTGAGGCTGAAAGAAGATAATGCCCATTTTTATTCTGCTGATTGATACCTTTAAATGTTTAACCTATATCTGAGCCTGTACTTACTAATGCCAAGAATTTCCACGAGGCTTTTCCAGCTGGAAGAGGCCTTCCTCCTGCTTCCCAGGTTTCACAGAAATAGTCTGGAGTTATGGAGACTGCTTATTATTACATTTGTTCTTGTATGATGTCTCTTCTATTACAAAAGCCCTTTTTCACAAACGATATTAGAGTTTGCAACAACTGCATTATTTCCGGTTATTTAGATTTAAGTTTTACTGGATTCATTGCTCACCATTATTTCTTGTCTCTTAAAGCTTTACATTCTGCTCTAATTTTTATTTGGCGGGACTGCATTACTCCTCTAGTAATGGTTTCAGAAATGCAGTAAGACCACGAGGCTTTCTGAGTCCTCAACTGTCCAGAGAGTCATCCCCACTTTACAAAAGAGGAAATGGGCTCAGAAAAGAGAAATGACTTGCACAAGATCACACAGAAAATGAATGGTGGAGCCAGGGATAGACCCAGATTTTGTGGGAACTGAAGCTTATACAATTTAGGGAGTCCTCTTTAAAGAAAAAAAAAAAATTGGGAGTGCAAAATTAAGCAATAAAATGAATATTTACTTTGAAAGAGAAAAGAAATTAAAAAAAAAATACCTCACACAATCCAGAAAAATAGCATAATATTGTTTATTAACTCACTGCCTTAGACACCTAGAAAATATTTTCATTCCCTGACGATTGGAAGAATTCCCCCCAGACCACCTTCTGGCTCTGTATATTTCTAACCTCGTTTCTCCTGTTTCTCCCCCACTTTCCATATGCTTCCAGGCCCAGGCAGTATAAAACACAATCATGTCACGATATGACCTCTGGGTGTGACCCCTTAATGTCACAGCGCCAGTGAGTCAGACTGTGGGTAGGAATATTCCTAGAAGCCATTCCCTACTCAGAGATGGCTAGCAATGATTTCCCTTTAAACAGACATGGCTGAGAACCACAAAAATACACCCTGATGAACCCAAGTTAAATCTATCCCCAACCTGACACCTCCTTAGACAGATCTCAGAAATGCCTGTGGCCACGCCGACTACCTCAACAGAGGGAAATAGTGACACTAGGGAAGCTGGAGTGGAAAGTAATGGCAGTCTTTACTGATTGTGGTTAAAGTATCTTGCCTTTGCAAATTTCACAAAAAAATACCACCAGATGAACACATTAATGGGGCTCTTCCCTGGGCCTGGGGAGGGGCCCTGATGCTCAAGCAGCATTAGCTGCATGGAGAATCCACCTCTGAGTTGAGTTGAAATTTGAAGATGAGGTCCTTGTCTTAAAATCCTCCAGGCTGGTCAGGGTGAGGAGATGCCAAGAGTAACCACAAGAGAGAATGGGGCCAAGAGCCAATGGTCAAACATGGAAGAGCAGGAGGGGTTCCCAGACAATGAGAAGGTCCAGGAAGCAGCCCTTTCTCCTGGGTATAGGCCCTGGTCAATGAGGACCCACAAGCTTTTGCATCTGAGCTCATTTTAGTCCCACAATACAACAAGGAGTTGGGAGGAGAAGGCATTGTCTCCCTGCTAGATTCTACAGAGGGTAAAATCCAGATTCCACAACAAGGTTCAATGCCAGTGATGAACTAGAATGAATACAATGACACCAAATTCTAAGTTCCTTCTGCCTCTAGGCCCATGTGGGAAGTGGGCAGGTAGATGCCCCTCGGGAGCTGGGAGTCAGGAGCCATGGTTGGGACCAAAAGAATGAGGAGTGAGAACCCACAGGCACCCTCACCATTCCCTGGACATACTGGATTCTTTCCTAATACCATGCTTTGGCTTGTGCTATTCCCTCTATCCAGATTTCCTTCTTCTTCTCCTCCCTGCTGCTTGTCTCTCCATCCCCACTTCATGAAGTCCTACTGAATTTTCCAGGCCCAGGTCAAATGCCAACACTTCCAGGGAGACAGCATGGTATACGCAATGAGGGGCAGGTGACAACCCCTTTGAGAATCTGACAAAATATATAGACTTTCCAGAAAAAAGCACACACAAACACTTGCACAACTGTGTGCACAATTTCAGAGGTGGAGGACCATCTGAAGCCCAGCTGTAGACCTCCTGAAGGACCCCAAGTCAAAAAGCCTTAGTAAAAGAACAGTTTTAGAGTCGGTCAGCTCTGGATCCAAATCTTGACTCTGTCATATATTCATGGTGTGACCCTGAAGAAATGATTTAACTTCTCTGTATCTCAGTTTCTTTATCTGTAAAGTGAGGTTGTTCACACCTATCTCCTAGCTCCCAAAAGTTATGAAGATCAAATAAGATAATATACTACTCACAGGCACAGCACTTGATGATCAATAATTGTAAGTCTCTTTCCCCTTCCCTAGTCCCTGAAAGAAGTTAAGGAGCACAGAGAGCACGGGGGCAGGGGATGGGCGGGGAAGACAGAAGCAGGAGGCTCTACCTCAGGGAGACTCACTCACTTCCCCCTGCTTTGGCCCCAGCTCCACTTGTCCCCTAATCTCTCTTATGCTGTCAGCCAGGGCTCAACTAGCCCAGTCTTATCTCTCCCCACAGCCAGCCTGGGACAGTTTTTTCAACCAGATTTACATTTTTATTGATTTTCTTTCTCCCTTCCAGAGTAGTGCCTTCTTTCTGCTTCCCCCTTTGCTATAAAATGGGCTTTTTCAGGAAGCAGATGTGGCTCAAGTGGTTGAGCACCGGCTTCCCACAGAAGAGGTCCCCGTGCCTCCTAAAAACAAACAACAAGCAAAACAAATGAAAAAATCAGCTCAGGGGAGCTGATGTGGCTCAGTGGTTGAATGCCAGCTTCCCACAGAAGAGGTCCCGGATTCATTCCCTGGCCCCTGGTACCTCAAAAGGAGGGAGGGGGCGCTTTTTCTGGGAAGCAGTAGTTCTGGGGCTGGCCAAGGAATGATGGCTCAAGGATGGATCCATTCATTCATTCAACTATCCAACCAACTAACACGTCTTCCATATCTGTGCCGCTGTGCTAGTGCTGAGGACACAGCCATGCAATGACAGTCTTTGGTCCTAGGAAACTTCCAGTGTAAGCAGACAAGCTGACAAACAGTAACAATAAAAGCATGAGTGGTAATATATGAGGGAAGAGAACGAAGCCAGAGACTCTTCCTGGGGCCATCAGGGAAGGCTCCCAGAGGAGGTTAAAGCAGAGCTGGTCTTAAAGACTAGGCAGGAGTTCCCCAGGTGGAGAAGATGGGAAAGGCCATGAGAAACAATAGGATGAGCACAGATAGGAAGGCATGAGAGAGCAAGGTGTGTCCGAGATACGGTGAAAGAGCAATGTGGCTGGAGTGTAATGTGAGTGCAAAGTGATCAGGAGAGAGAGAAGAGTGATGAGGCTGGAGAGATCAGCAGAGACCGAGCCTTGAGTTCCAGGCTGAAAGCTTTGGATGTCTTCCTGAGGGCAAGGAGGAGCCCTTGAAGCATTGATTGATGGATTATTCCATTGATGGGCTATTTTAGGCAGAGAGTGACATGACAAGATTTGTGTTTAAGAAGGGCTGCTGGCTGCACCATGGGGACTTGTAGTGGAAAGGGGAAGCTGGAGGCCAGGAGCTCAGGCAGGAGGCTGGTCCAATAGTCAAGAGGAGAGGTAGGAGGACTCAAACCAGGTCATGAGAGGCATCCTAGAGGTGGGGACATTTAAACTTAGTCTTAAAAGATGAGTAGAAATATACCAGAGGGAGAAGTTGGGAAGAGTATCCAGGCAGAAGAAACTGCACAGATCAAGTCTCAGCATACAGAAAGCTCCTGGCAAGCTTGGTAAATTTCCACTAGTTCAGCAAGACTGCAGAGAAGTCGTGGTGAGGGATGAGGCTGAAGAAGTGGGTCGGGCCTCTTCTTGGTTCCACAATAAGTTGCCCAGCAAAGGATGATCTAAGCCAGTCATGGAAATGCCTCCCCCTCTGCCATCATGTGGTCTAAGAGTGAGTATGTGACCTCACTTTGGTCAATAACATGTAAGGGGATGTCTGCTGGAAAAGTTTCCCTCCTGGATAAGGGAGAAGAGTGAGAGAAGAAGAGGGGATTGGCTATGAGAAGGCAACCAATACTGAGCCCTGCCCAACTCAAGCTTCATTCTGCTTTGCACGCTCTCATCTTTTCATGTCCAAATCTTGTCTTCTCAGCCAGACTGTGAGCATAACAGCAGCTACTAGTGAATAAGTACCTACAGTGTGCAAGGCCCTGTTCTGGGCACTTGTGGTAGCCAGCTTCCAAGGGATCCCCCAGTGGTCCCTGACTCCTGGTTTTCCCCTCCCACATGGTGCCAGGGTTAGTCTGTGTGACCAATAGAATATGGCAAAAGTGAGGGCATGTCAATTTCAAGATTAGGTTGTCAGACACTGTGGCTTCCATCTTGGTTGTACACATGCTCTCTCTTGGATCATGCATTCTAGATGTAGCCAGTTGCCATGTCTTGAGCAGTCTTACGGAGAGGCCCATGTGGAAAGGAACTGAGTCCTTTGACCAACAGCCAGCAAGGAATGGAGGCCTGCTAACAACCACATGAGTCCACATGGGGGCAGTTCCTCCAGCCCCACTTGAGCCTTCTGACCACTGCCACTCAGTATCCTCCATCTCCTGAATCTAGGCCAAGTAAGAGAGGAAAAAGAGCACTTACTACTTGTACAAAGGGGCTGCAGAGGCTGCCTACCCTGCCAGCCCAAGAGCCCTAGGCCAGGGGCAGTCTTTATTCAAAAAAAATCTTTCTGTGGTCATAACACTTTATAAGTTTTTTCACTCTTGATTTGCATGGTTTTCTGGCAAGGAAGGCAGAGCAGGGATATATTATTCCCATTTAGTGGGTAAAGAAATGGAGGCCAAGAAAAATGCAAGAACTTGCCCAAGATCACTCAAGAATCCAGGTGTCCCCCTCTCAGACTCCAGGTTTTTTTCCTGATAAACCTACTTGTCCCTGAATCCTAGTGCCTAGGATGAAAGAAGGAAGAGAAAACACATTGGGAAAAGAGACTTCCTCCTCATGTCCCTAAATCCTCAGCTTTCACGTTCATTATTGCTGTCTAACAAATTACCCCAAAATTTAACATCTTAAAACAGCAAATATTTATTATCTCATACAACTTCTGAGGGTCAAGAACCCACAAGTGGCTTAACTGTGTGATTCTGGCTCTTAGGATCTCTCATGATGTTGCAGTCAAGTGTCATCACAGCTGCGATTGTCAGAAGGCTCAAGTGGGGCTGGAGGAACTGCCCCCATGTGGACTCATGTGGTTGTTAGCAGGCCTCCATTCCTTGCTGACTGTTGGTCAAAGGCCTCAGTTCCTTTCCACATGGGCCTCTCCGTAAGACTGTTCAGGACATGGCAACTGGCTGCCCCTAGAATGCATGATACAAGAGAGAGCATGTGTACAACCAAGATGGAAGCCACAGTGTCTGACAACCTAATCTTCAAATCGACATGCCCTCACTTTTGCCATATTCTATTGGTCACACAGACTAACCCTGGCACCATGTGGGAGGGGAAAACCAGGAGTCAGGGACCACTGGGGGATCCCTTGGAAGCTGGCTACCACAAGTGCCCAGAACAGGGCCTTGCACACTGTAGGTACTTATTCACTAGTAGCTGCTATTATCCTCCCAATGTTCACAGTCTGGCTGGGAAGGCAAGAGTTACACATGAAAAGATGAGAGCTTGGCAAAGCAGAATGAAGCTTGAGTTGGGCAATGCTCAGTATTGGTTGCCTTTTCAAAGCCAATCCCATCTTCTTCTTGGTTTCACAGCAAGATGCCCAGCAAAGGATGATCTAAGCCAGTCATGGAAATGCTTCTTCCTTTGCCTGTGAGTGGTCTAAGAGTGAGCATGGGACCTCATTTTGGTCAATGATATGTAATGGGATGTTTGCTGGAAAGGTTTCCCTCCTAGATAAGAAAGAGGCATGAGAGGAGAAGATGCTTTTTGCTCACATGTCTTTTCTTCCTGTCTGGAAGGACATCGTGCTGAATGCTGCATCAGTCACCTTGCTATCTTGAGGGGAGTCTCCCTCACGGCTTAGAAAGGAAAAGCCCTGGGTCATCAGAGACATTGCTGAATCACCAGACCAACCCTGGGACCACCTTCCTCTGGCCTTCTTGTCAATGAAGTAATAAATGCCCTAAAGGTTTACACCATTTGGCCAGGTTTTCTCTTAGTTGCCATCCTAACTGATTCAGTGAGCAAAGTACACTAGCTCCCTCTGAGATTATTTACTTTTTCCCAAGGCAGGTAAAGTAGAAGAGGGGAATGAGAAAGGTCCCTGGGCTGAGAGGCAGGCATCTTCAGTCTAAGCCCAGCTCTGCCTTAGTTACTATGTGATCTTGAGCAAATCACTGCTATCTCTGGGTTCCAATAATGATAGCTAATATTTATCAACTGCTCACTGTGGGCCAAACTCTCTGCTAAGAGCTTCCCTTGCATTATCTTGGTCAATCCTCACATCAGCTCTGCTAGGTCAGTATTAATATTCTCTTTATTTTGTGGATAAGGAGAGTAAGGCCCAGAGACATTAAGTAATTTGCCCAAGGTTACACAGCAAGTTAGCACTGGATCTCTGGATTCTAAACTCAAGATTGTCTCTCTCCAAGGCCTGGGTCCTCTCCCAATCATGTGCTATATTGCCTGGTAGTAAAACAAAGCCTTTGGACAAGGTGACCTCTAAGGGCCTTTCTAGCTCAGACATTCTCTGATTTGCTGTCCCATTTCTAGCTACATGATGAACAAACCAGCTTAGCCCAGAGAAGAAAGAAATAAGAACTGTCTTTAGCCATCTGAAAAGCTGTCATGTGGGAGGAGATTAGACTTACTTGGTGTAGCTCAGAGGACATAAACTGGACAAGTGTGGGGACACTATGGGGAGTGCAACCCATATAAGGTAGAACTTTCTAGCTGCCTTTTGGGAGGGGGATGAGCTATGCACAGAGGTACTGACTGCCCTATCGTAAAGGTTATGCAAGCCTGTGTTCAATAAACCTTTGCCAGAAGTACTGCATTGAGTAGGAATGGAACTGACTGAGCAGCCTGAGATTTGTGGTAGGAATTAAACTGGATAATATATGAGAACACTCCCAGCACCAGAACCAGTATGAATAAAGGGGATCAATAAACTGTTGTTTCTTCCCCTTTTTTACACCGAGATTCTTGGATTTTAAGATTCTATAATATGGAATTTTTGCTTTATAGATCTAATATACTAATATAATTTCAATATACTGGGATTCTGCCTTACTAAGATTCTCTGATTTTCTGATTGTGTGGCTCTAGAAGCTGAACAGTCTATGGCTTTGTAATTTAATAGTCTCTGACTTTAACAATCCAAAATTCAATAAAGTGCCTCTCACCAGTTCCAGAAGAGATGAAGGAGTTGCTCCAAATGCTTCTTCAGTGGCCTGGGCACATATTAGGCTACTCCCTCTGCTTACTACGCTCACCTCCATCTCCCTCCTCCCCTTAGCCTCAGGCTTTCCATTTCAACCAATCTTCATGCCCCATCCCCACCCTTTCCCCACTCTGCTTTCCCCAAGTATATACATTTATTCTATATTCATTGGTGGTTGTTCATTAAATGAGACCCTTCTCTGTGCCAAGGCTTGGGTTTATTCCAAAGGGGATATAATGATATAATGGAATGAGAAAACATAGTCATGACCCTCAAGGGGTCTATGGTCTAGGGACCCATGTACTTTGCTTTCTTTTAAGCTCAACTCAAACTCACCTCTACCAGGAAGCCTTTCTTGATTTATACTAAGTGTCTAGCACCAATGGCCTCAATCACAACTGTGAAGATGTGAGCTCTTTTGGTTACTGTGTACATTTGTAATATATCTTTCCATCTTGCATTCCTTATTGTATGTGAGGTCCTCCCTAGATCAGGACCCTAGCCCCTCAATCATGCTGAGAGTTTTCTAGAGGAAGATTGTGTTCCCCATAAGAATTGAGGCTCCATATAGACCTGGGCCATGACTCCTCTATATCATACTTGAGTTAGAGGTAGAGGTAGAGTGATGTTTCTCCACCAATCAATAAACTCCCAAAGGCAAGTTCATTTCTGCACATTGAATTGAGAATTTCATAATGGTAGAAGCCACATCTCTCCTTAAGATAAAGAACTGCCCAACATCAAAGTCTGTGCCTCCACCATCAATCTGGGGACCCCCTCCCTGAAAGCAAGGAATCTAGGGCTCTTCCCTCCGTGTAAATTCCTGTAGCCCGGGCCCAGGACTCTGGCCATAAGAGGGAATATTTTCCCTAAAGCAGACAGACAGATAAACGGGGAAGGGAAGATTCAGGAGGCATAGTAGGAACTCCAAGCCTCCTCCTAAGCCCACTCTTGCTCGATCCTGGATCATCGCCTAAAAGCCTGTGTCCCTCTGACCAGAGTGGGCCTCTCCCGGCTCCTCCCAGCAACTCAGAGCAGTAAGTGAAGATGTCAGCACCTTGGACAGCGCCCAACCCATTAAAGGCCTCGCAGCCAGCGGAAGCCAAGCTCTCCAACTCCCTCAGTCTCCGGGTGATGGATTTCCTCGTTTCTCAATTTGATTAAAGCCCAGTAGATAACCAGAGCGCCTTGTTCCTTTCTCTTCTCCTTTCCTGATGAACATAATTAACTCCGTCAGGTTGGGAATACTTGCTCTTAAATACTGCCTGCCCAGCCCCCACACAGCCAGAATGCGTGGAACACTCACACATTGCTTCCTGGGGAATGGAGGTGGGAGAGGAAGCTCTCCATGAGCTATATAGGGGCTGTGAATGGATCCTAAAATGTGATGGTTGGGTAAAGAAAACTCTAAACTATAAGTCAGGAAATTTGGAGTTTTGTCCTGGCTTTGCCACTAATCTAAATGTGAACTGGAGCAAGTCACATGCCATTTCTGGGCCCATTTTTCCATTTGTAAGATGAGGAGGTTAGATTAGACAATATCAAGTGATGTGCTAGGTGCTAAGACTCTCTAGGGGAAAACCTTTGAACAGAAAAGGAAAGACACTTGTCCAGGTCATACAGCAAGCTCATGACAAAGCTGGGTTTGGATTCATAGCTCCTGGCTTCCATCCCAGGGTTATTTCCTCTGCACAGAACTTCTCCCTAGATCCACATCACAGACCTTCTTTCCTGCAGTTAGGACTGAGGAAGTTGAAGGCAGGAGGGATTGGGTTGATTGGTGCCAACAAAAGAAGTAAAATTTAAGATATGTGGAAATGCTGATTTCTCTGTGGGGAGCAGGTAATATATCAGAAATAATCAAAATTAGGGGGAAAGAATCACCTGGTGACAGAAATCCAACCCCAAGCTCAGGGAAGCCCAGAAAGTTTGTGTTACTTTCCTAAGGTTATCCAGCAGGGCAACTGTAAAGTCTCCTTAAAGAGAAAGAGTGAACTCTTATTCTGATCCACTGTTGGGTGTACCCATCAGAGAAGAGGAGAGGGGACAAATCAATCAGAAATCATGTATTAGGTTTCTAACATGTTCCCAGCTGTGTACTAGACACTTTGGTAGGGATATGAAGAATAAGACATGGATCCTGCTCTGCAGTCACCATATTTTTTATTCACTGTTTCTCTACTTGCAATGACTTCCCACACATTTATATATGTCTAAATACTGCTGTTCCATCAAGGCCCAACCTAAATCTGCCCCCTGCCATGAAAGCATCCATGACCCCATCTAGATGCCACTTCTTCCTCCTCTGAATTTCCAAAGCACTTTCTTTGTTCCTGTTTTATGGCATCATCTTCCCTATCCGCTCCCATCCCTCCCCTAAGAAGAGTCAAGTTCATGAGAGATACTGAGACAGAGATAAGGAGAGAAAACTGTATTTTATTCAGCTTTGAATTCCTCAGAATACTCAACACAAAATTTGACATGCAGTAGAACCTCTGTAAGTATTGGCTGGATGAATGGATGGTTGGATGGATGGTGAATATAGATGTTTGGGTAACTGGGAGAGAGGGTGGGTTAAGAGATGGATGCATAGATGGGTGAGTGGGTATATGGGTAGATAGGTGGGTGAATGGATGGATGGATAGGTAAATACATGATTGGATAGGTGGATAGAAAACTGGATAAATGGGTAAAAGCATCATTAGAGAGATGGATGGATGGATGGATGGATGGATGGATGGATGGATGGATGGATGGGTCAATGAGTGTATGGGTGATAGATGGACAGAAGAATGGAAGGGTGTGTAGGTGGATAGTGGAACTGGTGAATGGATGTATGAATATATAGTTGGATAGATGTATGAGTGAATCATTAGATGGATAACTGCATGAGTGTATGGAAAGATAAATGTCAAGGTAGATGAGAGAAGAATTATGGAAAAGAATACATAGAGATGTTCCTAGTATTACAAAGGTCTTTTTCATGGAGACTTTCCATTGCAAATGCCAGAAAAATAACTATGAGGGTTAGCTGACTCTGTGCTCAAGCTGAATCAAAAATGTGTCAAGGTCCCAAAAGATCTCAGGCAATTTCGGACTGTGTCAATGGAAGTCTAATATCAAGACCAAGAGAGGTGATAGTCTTGCCCTGATCTAAGTGGTTTACACTACTCTGGAGTCTGTGTTTTCCTTTGTTCGTCTGGAGGGATGATGGCATACAAGGCTTATCTGCACTAGGAGATACAGTGGGGAGTAATCTGTAAAGTCCACCAAAACAAGAGACTGATGAAAGAACCAGAGCAGTTCAGCCTGGAGAAGAACAAATGTAGAGGTAACAATCACCATCTCCTAAGATCTGGCTAGCTGTCCTGGGACATGCCCTATGACCCCTGGGGAGAACTAGGTCCCAGAAAAAGTCACAAGTCTGCTATCGCAGCTCCATGTAAGAAAGGGGTTTCTCTCAAGTGAAGCCATCCCACAAGGGAAGGGCTATCTGAGAAGAGTCAGCTCCCCATCCCTGGGGATGCACAAATAGAGTATGGCCTCTACTTTGCAGCTTTCAGGGAAGCTGCAAAGTAGAGGCCTGCCTGGAGTGGAAAGTAAATAGAGGCAACTCTAAGGTCCCCTCCCACCCTAAAAGTCAATCACACATTCATCTCATTCATGAGATACTGAGACAGAGATAAGGAGAGAAAACTGTATTTTATTCAACAAATTAGGTTTAACTATTGTTCCTGGGGCCCTGTGCTCAGATCGGAATGCAGGGAATTTCTGCCCAGAGCTAAGAGTTTGACACTGGGAAGGGGGTGGAGGTGACGGAGGGGGGTAGTGGGGGATGATGACAGGCATTGGAGGGACAATGGGGAAGGTCTCAGGCAACCCTCAACTTTATCTAGATGTAGGGCCAGAGCTTGAGGTACAAGGAGTAGCTGAAACTGACGTCTCAGAGACCCAGATGGCTGGAGAGGGGGAGGGTCAGAGCCACTCAAAGCCAATCCATGACCCAGATTCCCTGTAATTAATGAGCCCACGTCACTGACGTGTTGGCTTCTGATCAACGCCATCTCCCCAACTCCAGCCCAGCTCTCTGTTATGAAAAGATTAAATCAATTAGGAGGAGGAGGAGATCTGGCTGGCGCTGGTTGGGGACAGCAGATAATTCACTTACATAACAGGGGACTGAGGTTTAGACTTGGCCCTCCGATAGTGGGGTAGATCCCAGACCCCAAGCCTTTGGAGGGGAACTTCAGGTTTTGCAGTGAGTGCAGAAAGGGAAAGGGAGGATAGGGGAGTAGGTAACAGTGACCCCAGGCAGAGGCCCATCTTTCATCTTCCTGCTGGGAACTACAACCCCCTCACCTGTTCTCTGGGCTGGGTGAGGGCCAAATTGAAAAATTACTATCCTGTCCCAAATGAGGGTGTCCCAGTCACCGGGATCATTCAACAAAGCAAATCTGGCCAAGCCACTCTCCTTAGCCTGGCATTCAAGGCCTGGCAACCTCTCCAGCTGCATCTTCCAAGGGGTGGGGTGGGTAGACAGGAAACAAATGCCCTGGTATCCTCCTGTGCCAGGTCCTAGCTAAGCACTAGAGGTACAGAGAGAAACGGACCCATGCCTTAAGGTGTGCTGCCTGGCAGGGGATGGAGACACATGTGGGCAACTCTCTGTGCCAAGTGGTATAATAGAGACCTGCATGGGCAGGGCATAGAGGGGGCACAAATGAGGGACACTTCCCAGAGGAGGCAGTACTTGCACTCACAAGTACTCACAGTACTTCCTTCTTAAAGGAAGGATGGATTAGGGGAGTTCAGCAGGCTGACCTGGTTGAGGGAGGGCCTTTGGGTGGAGGGAACAGGATGTACAAAGGGATGGTGGGTGAGAGAGCTTGGCACACACTTAGGGAACTACAAACAGTTCATGTGGAGGGAGCCTAGAGCATGAGGCAGGCCTAGGGGAGATGAGGCTGGAGAGGTAGCTGGGATCAGATCTCGCTTAGTGATGGCATGCCAAGAAGGGACTACAACAATAGTCCCAGAATCTCTGATCAACTCCTGCTTCCCAAACACGGATGGCTTGCCAGGCCCTGTGCTGGAACTGGAGTGGGGCGGGGGATGTGGGAAACAGAGATAAATCAGGCTCTAGCCTTGACCTCCAGGAATTCTAGAAGGCACAGCATGACTCCAAGTGGGACTGTCTCCTGGGTGTTTCTGGAGCTCCACTTGTGGACGGGGCCTGTCTGCAGCCCCTTTGCCCAAGGAGTGAGATGCCCAGGCAGAGTTTCTCAGTCCTTAGGCAAAGGTGAACTGAACAAAGGTGAGCTGACCTCAGGGGCCCCCTCCTCACACTGAGCTGTCCTCCTGGGGACCAGTCCTATGGTGAGCAATGGAGAGTAAATGAGGGCAGATGAAGCTGGGTTCCTGGGAATGGGCTCAAGGCATAGACTGAGAGGTGTTGAGGAGATGGATTCAACAGGACTGACTGGATGCCTGGAAAAGGAGGGTGAGGGAAGAATCTTGGATTGCACCGAGGTTTATGGTGTGGATGGTGCCATCTTCTGATATGGGAAACACAGGAGGAGGTGAGATTGGGAGAGGAAGAAGATGAGTTGCAACTTTTTCCAGCGGCTCAAATCAGAGTAATCATCAGGTGGAGGCCTCAGGAGCCTTACAAACTCAGGTGGGCCACGCAGAAGCTGCCAGCAGGAGTCTTCTTCATCATGCAGAAGTCCTTCTTCCCCTCCCTCCCCCCTCCCTCCCTCTCCTCTTCCTTCATTCTTTCCTTTAGCAGAAGGGGGGCACAGATCTGAGGTTCACCCTGTTCTTCCAAAAGGCCAACATTATGGCACCTTTGTGGTTGCAAGCAACAGAAACGGACTCAGGCTAAGTAAAACAGAAAATAATATGGACAGTTCCACCAGGCAGCTCGGAGTGAATGAGAAGACTGTTGAGAGCCAAATGCCTGGGCAGCTGGATTCACGGCCAAGGTCATACCACAGGAACAGCAGGTTCCAGCGCCTCTGCCAGGACTGCCTCAGCCTCTGAGCACCCCTGCTTCCCCAGTGCACCCAGATGTGGCAATGCTACAGGACATGAGCATAAATGAATTCTAACAAATCTTCCTCCCAGCCTCACTAATTCTCAAATCCAAGTCCTGAACCAGGCATCCAACTGGCCAAATAGCCAGGGAGTGGAGGTGGAAGAGTGCCTGGCCACCTTTGACTTTGAAGTGGGAGGTGGGGTCCTCGCTCCCATAAAGACTTACCTAGTGGGAGATCCCCTCAAACTAGTCCCAGGTAGCAAAAAAAAAACACACAAAAAAAAAACAGGACAAATGCCCACCGCACTTTATTGAGTACCCACCAAGTGCTGGATGCATTTCCAGGAGTTTTATATACATAAATCTTCAAAGCAAGTCTACAAGCTGGAAGATGGCTGATCCCTCTTTATAGTATAGCTGAGGAAACAGAGGTCTATAGAGGTTAAGTAACTTTTCTAAGGTCACTCAGCTAATGAGTGGTAGAGTCAAGAGTTAAATATAGTTATGGGTTTGTTTTGTTGTTGTTGATAATAAATACAAAGTACTTGTACATATGAGTCCTGCTATGTTAAAGAAAAAAAGTATGGGGCATAGAAAAATGACTAGAAGTAAATATTCCAGTTCTTTGTAGTGGTTGATGGGATAGTAGGGTAATGAGATTATAGTAATTTTTCCTGCTTTTTAAAATATTTTCTGCACTTTCTTTTAACGAAGAGCATGCTTTACTTTCATAGTCAATAAAGTAAAATAGTTTTAAAGATTATAGCAATGTTATCACAAGTATGAAGAAAACATGCATAGAAAAAAGACGGGAAGAACATTCATCAAAAAAGTCAACCATGGTTGTGTCTGGATGGTGGGATTATGGGTGAGTTTACTTTCTTTCAATTCTATCTTTCCAATTTCCTATAGTGAGCCCGTTCTGCAACAAAAGTAAAAGAATTTCTATTTTAAAACCAAGCATAAAATGATATTTAAGTAAGAGATGGTACAGAAGTGCCTTGGTCTTTCTGAGTTCCCATAGTGGTTTGGAAGCAAAGTGAGTTCTGAGTTTTCTGGGGCAGCCTGGCAGTCCCTTGCAGTTTCAGCTGGCATCAGATCATAGTTACCACGGTTATCTCAGGCCAAACACTCTGAACCAGAATAGCCCAGTGTCCCCACCTCTAGTAACAGTGTGTCTGTTGTCAGGGTTGCCAGGCCCTTTGGTAGTGCACTGTGTGCTCCTGTGGCTGGAACCCTCCTCTCTGCTGGATTTCTCTCTCTTCCAGCCTCCGTGAATGGGGCAGACTGCTCAATCACCAGCCCCAGTCAGCAGGCCCCACTGAGCTGCCTTCTGCACATCTCTTGTAGGAGTTACCAGCCCCCAGTGCCCTTCCCACCTGCACTGCCTCTACGCTGAGAGCCATGAATGGACAGAATATGGAGATTGGGTCCCGTCCTGTCCCAAGTCTGGTGGAGCAGCCAGAATTCCAGGCTAACAGAAAGGCATTCTTTGCCCTTAGGATTGCCCTTTCAATCTGGTGGAAGAACCAGTGTGGTGGGGACACAAGGAAGCAGAAGATAGCTGGTTCGTGCAGGAAGGAATAAGTCTCAGCCAAACCTTAACTCCCAACTTGGCCCCGTGCCCGCCCCCCCCCCCAGGCCTCCCTTCTCCACATGGGAAGAGTCACTGGCATGGCCAATCCTGGCCTCTAGGACCCTCTGTCTCCCTTCCCCTTCCCCTCAAATGCAAGGAGGTTTCTTGGTGGCATGTGCATCCTCTTGCAAGTCACACCCCATCTCTGCATCTCAGTTTTATCCTGGACAAAGCTAGGGAGCTGGATAATCTCTAAGGCCCTCCAACCCAGGGGTGGCAGTCTGTGTTTCTTTAGCTCCTTCACAGGCCCCTCTCCTTCTCCCTTCCTTCCCAGCTTCTTTACTGGGTCCACTCCCTCTCTTCATCCTTCAAGGTACATTCCCTTCCTCCTTCCTGCCAGCCTACCAGCATTTCCAGAAGACCCACTTTGGCTCCTGCAGCCAAGCTGCTGCAGTAAGAGATGCAGTGGAGTAGACTGGAGGCAGCTAGGAACAGAGGAGGGCCCAGGCCAAGGCCAGGGTTGAGGAGGCTGGGCAGGGCAGGCAACCAATCCTAGCAATCCAGGCCAGAGATACTCAGCAGAGCTCAACTCTAGCAAGGCACCTACACTGGGTCTGGAGAGACTTGTGGAGGAAGGGCAGCAGCCTGCTGAGGTCAGCACATCTTCCAGAAACCTCTCCAGAGGAGGCAGAGGAGGAGGAGGCTACATAGAGTTCAAGCCCAAACTCTGGTCTCAAGGATGGGTGGACCAGATGGATGTCTCAGATCCTGGAAAGCTAGAATCCAGGACTGAAAGGGCCCCCAGAGGACCTCTATGGATATGGGAGTCCTCACTGCGGCAGGAATCTCATTCCCTTCTAGGGAATTCATAGTTCATTCATGCATCAATTATCAGACTTTCACTGATGCCTCCTCTGTGTGCTGGGCTCTGGGGATACAAAGATGACTGTGTCCCCTACCCTCAAGGAGCTCACCATCTAAGTGGGGAGGCAGAAACTGATCACACACTGGGATGGGGAAGTACGGGGCGCCGGGAACCCAGAGGCACCCTGAGTCAGACTCGGGGTGGGGCAGAGGTCAGGAAAGGAAAAGAGCAGGTGATGGACCAAGAAGGGTCCTGAGTGCTAAGCAGACACTATGGTTACCAAATATACGTCAACAACTCCCAGCTTTGCATGTCTAGCTCCTGAATTCCAGTCTATTCAATATCTCAGCTTGAGTGGCTCTAACTCATCAGGACCAAGGCTGATTTCATCCTCTCTGCCCACCCCATGCCTGGTCTTCCCTCTCTCAACGAATGGTCCCACCATCCACAGGCCAGAATCCCAAGACTCTTCCGTCCTCCTCACCCTCTAACCAGGCCCTGTGTCTCAAACCCACCCCGTTCTCCCCACCTCCCCGCCACCACCCAGCCCCAGCCACCATCATCTTTCAACTGTGTTCCTCGTTTGTCTTCTCACACTTGGCCCCCTTCAATCATGCGGTGAGAGTGATCTTTCCAAAATGCAAATAAAATCATGCCACTTCTCTGCTTAAAAGCCTTCGGTGACTTCCCGCTTGCCTTTGGGATGAAGGTTGAAGTCTCTAACACCGCCCGCAGGCCCAGTGTGTCAGGCGTTTGCTCGCTGCACTGGTTGTATCCTAACAACCCCTGCCTCTCAGCATCTCTTGACCTCTGGCCTTCTGCCCACCTGGCCACTCCCTGCCACCCTCACTTAGAGGCCTTGGTACATGTTAGTGGGAGTCTCCCCCATGGGCATGAAGACTTGAGCTGCCCTCCTTCCCTCTTACAAATTAATCCCAGGACACCTATTCTTCACATGTCCACTGTCCCTGAAAACCAGTCTCGAGCCCTTCTCCTTTGTAGGGACAGCCGTGGACACAGCCAGGTGTTACAAAGTAACAAGCATGTTCTGGGTCCAAGGTCCCAGAGCCTCCCAGTATTCCCAGAAGCACGTTCCTGACTCAGGCTCCCATTCCAAGAAATGCCCCCAGAACTCCCCCTCATCTCCTGCTATCTTCTTCCATTTCTGGGCTGGAGACTGGGAGTGGAGGTTTGGCAAACCTCCCTCCCTCAGCCCTGCCTGTTCCTGGGCCTTAGCGTGGGGCCCAGAGCTGAGCGACAGGGCAGAGATGCCCAGGCTGGTTTCGCTCTGCCTCGACCCGCAACCCACACCCTCCCTGGGATCCCAGACAAGCCACCCATCCTCTGGGCTCAGGCCAGGCAATGCCACCTCTGTGCGGCTGGCCATGAACGCCCTGAGGCAGGAGGGTCCCCTTTCCTCTGGGTCCCCGCAGCATTCTGCATGCCCCAGCGCTGTCAAACGAGCCTGTTTTAGTGCAGATTGCTCTTCCCCAGACTCTCAGCTCTGCTGATGTTAGGGCTGTGTGTTTTCATGCCCATACCCCAAGCATGGCTCAAATATGGTCCCAGAAGAGAGGCTCAGAAAGGCTTAGCATTTGAAGTCGGGACTAATGTCACACAAACGTATGCTTTTCACGTAAACCGCTATTTAAGCTCTATCCCCTCGGTCCTGAGCTCTTTTTGAGAAGAACAGGCCTAGTTGCCAGCCACATGAGCCTCAGTTTTCATCTCAGCTCCACCTCTTCCCAGCTATCGGACCTAGAAGCAAATTGTTTGCTTTGCCCTCTGTTTCTTCCCCTATAAAACAAGAACATTCTAATAAGTGAGCTATCTTACATAAAGAGTTGGGACATACAGTATGTGCTCAGTAATTCCTTCCCCTCTCCCTGACCCCAACCCTTGAACCCAGATGGGGTCTTGGCATTTACCGCCATGAACTTACAACTTCTTGGTTGTCACCAACAAGTCAAGTCAATCCAGACCATTTTGAAGCTCAATCCTGCCATCTGACACAGTCACTCTCCCACCCACAGACTTGAAAAGCATGTTTTGTTTGTCCTCACCAAGCCCTTCTAAAATACATGAGACTGAGCAGGACAGCATGGTGGACAGAGCCTGGAGCCAGACACTGGTCTTCCCTCCTGGCTGCCATCGATCCACTAATCAATTCTCTTCTACCAATGTCCAGGCCGCTAGGAACCCCCCAATGTACCACTCTCTGATCCCCCTCCTGTCTTGCCATAAAAATACCTTGGGACATTTTCCAAGTGCTTTTTTGAAATCAATATTCTCAAGACTCCAACAGACCCCTGAAATATGCCCCAAACAGAAGAGAGGAAGGAGACTGGCCTGACTTTTTTTTTTAACTTTTTATTTTGAAATAATTTCAAACATATGGGACAGTTGCAAAAATAACACTAAGCCTTATACAGAAAACTCCACATACCTCCACCCACCCCCAGGTAACCAGATCAATCAATTTTAACATTTTGCCACTTTTGCCATATCATTCCATCTGTCTGTGTATCTATCTATCTATCTATCTATCTATCTATCTATCTATCTATCTATCTTTCTCAACATTTGAGAGCAGGTTGCACACATCATAATCCTTGAACACAAAACACTTCCATGTACATTTCCTACAAACCAGGATATTCACTTATGTAATCACTTTAAGTGCACTTATAAAATTCAAGAAATTTAACATTGACATAAAGCTTACATTCTATATTCCAATTTTTTCCTGTCTCAATAATGTCATTTTGAGCCTTTTCTCCTCCATTCTTAGATTCATCCCAGTATCATGTACTGCATTTAATTGTTATCATCTCTTTAGTTTCTCTTTTTTAAATTGAGGAAACATATACAACACAACATAAATCTTTCCATTCCAACCCCTCCCAAGCATACCATCAGTGGAATTAATCACATTCACAATGTTGCAGTACCCTCACCACCATCCATTACTAGTACTTTCCCTTCACCCCAAACAGAAAGTCTACACCCATTTTACATTGACTCCCCATTGTCTCTGCACCCCATCCCCACCCCTGGTAACCTGTACTCTATTAGTACTCTATGAGTTTGCATAGAGTATTTGATATTTTCTTCTTGGTTACCATGGGGCTTAAATTTAACATCCGAAATCTATAACAATCTCATTTGCCTTGATACCAACTTAACCTTAATAGCATATGTGGGGAAGCGGATGTGGCTCAAGTGATTGAGCTCCCGCCTACTACATGGAAGGTCCTTGGTTCGGTACCCGATGCCTCCTAAAGAAGACAGTGAGCTGGCGCAATGGGCAGGTGCAGCAAGCTGACACAACAAGATAACACAACAATAGACATAAGAAGAAAAAACATAGAGATACAACAAAGCAGGAAGCAGAGGTTCCCAGTGCCTCCTAAAGAAGATGAGCAAGACATTGAGCTAACGCAATGGGCAGGCACGGCAAGCTGACACAACATGATGATGCAACAAGAGGCACAAGAAGAAAAACATAATGAAAGACACAACAGAGCAGGGAATGGAGGTGGCTCAAGCGATTAGGCGCCTCCCTCCCACATCGGAGGTCCTGGGTTCAGTTCCCAGTACCTCCTAAAAAGAAACATGGAAGACAAACAGACACACCAAGTGTAAACAACGAGGGGATGGGGAGAATAAATACAAAAAAATAAAATAAATCTTTTTTAAAAAAATAGCATATGTGAACTATGTTCCTGTACCACTGTCCCCCCACCTTTATGCAGTTCTTCTCATAAATTGCATATTTATACATTATAAGTCCAAAACCACTGACTTCTCATTACATTTTATGCATTTGCCTTTTCAAATCTGTAAGAAATACAAAGTGGAGTTACAAACCAAAAATACAATAGTACTGGCATTTATATTTACTCCTGTCATTATCCTCATCAGAGTTCTGGATTTCTTCATGTGGCTTCTATCTATTCTCTAGTGTCCTTCCCTTTCAAAGATGCATAACTCCCTTTAGCATCTCTTGTAGGGCCAGTGTAGTGGTGACGAACACCCTCAGCTTTTGTTAATCTGGGAATGTCTTAATCCCTCCTCATTTTGAGAGACAGTTTTGCCAGATATAGAATTCTTGGTTGACAGTTTTGCTTTCAGCACTTTGAATATGTCTTCCCACAGCCTTTTTGTCTCCATGGTTTCCAATGAGAAATCAGTACTTAATCTTATTGGGACTCCCTTGTATGCGACATGTTGCTTCTCTCAGGCAGCTTTCAGAATTCTCTCTTTCTCTTTGGCATTTGACAGTTTAATTATAACATGGTTTGGTGTGGTTCTATTTGGGTTTATCCTGTTTGGAGTTCATTTAGCATCTTGGGTACATATATTCATTCATGTCTTTCATTAAATTTGGGAAGTTTTCAGCCATCATTTCTTATATTCTCTCTGGCCCTTTCTTTCTTCTCCTTCTGGGATTCCCACAAGGTGTATATTGGTACACTTGATGGTGACCCACAGGTTCCTCAGGCTCTGTTCACTTTTCTTCATTCTTTCTTCCTTCTGTTCCTCAGACTGGATGATTTATTGTTTTATCTTCAAGTTACTGATTCTTTTTTCTGCCTGCTCCAATCTGCTGTTGAACTCCTCCAGGGAATTTTAAATTTCTGTTACTGTGGTCCTCTGCTCTCTTTGGTTCCTTTCCATCATTTCCATCTCTCTATTGATATATTTTTTTTTTGGTCATTTTTAATTTTTTTTCCTTTTTTTGTTTTGTCTTTTCTTATTGATATTCTCTTGGTGTTCATCTATTGTTTTCCTGATTTCCTTTGGTTCTTTGTCCATGTTTTCTTTGAGCTCTTTGAGCATATCTAGGACCATTTTTTAATATATATATATATTTTTTAAAAGATGCTTAGATTACATGCTACACAAAAATTATAGGGATTTCCATGTTCCCCACCTCCCACACCTCCCATAACATCCCAAATAAACATCTTTCATTAGTGTGGCACATCACCTGCAATGGATATACACAAGGGACCATTTTTTTTTAAAAAAAGTCTATCTGGAATGTCCCAGGTCTGATCCTCCTCATGATGGTTTCTAATGCTTTAATTTTCTCCTTGCCTGGGCCATTGCTGTTTTGTAATCTTTTGTTGAAACCTGGAAATTTTGATATTTTAATGTGTTAGGGCTGGAATTTAGACTCTGAGGCATCTATTCCTTAGGATGGTATCCATCTAGTGTTATGACAGAGCTTTCCTTGAACATCAGGAGCTAACAGAAATAGAGGGGAAAAAAGAAAACAGTCTTTGCACATTGAGCTGTGTGAGTGCTCTCCTTCAGAGTTTATCCATACAATGAGTTTAGGGAGTAGCTTAAGGCCAAAACATAGGGGCCTCCCCGGTCCTTTCTGCTTATGTGTCTTGTCTTAGGCATGCATGGGCCTGACTTCTTTTAAGTAAACCTATGCTAGATTCGGTGATCACGACAATCTACCCTTTTATTTAATGATGTAAACCATTCTTGTTGGTGCTGTCTTTGTTAGTGCTGTTACATTCGAACATTTTTCAAGGATTAGTGAAAGTCTCACTTTGAAATGATCAAATTAACACACAGACTACTTGCTCACAAATGATGGGGTTATTTGTTAGAAACACTTGGCTGCAAACAACTTGGAACACTTAAGGGAGCAGTCCCTCTATCACCTGCAGTTTGCTTTCTGAACGAAGAGGTTTTCCATAGGAAGGTAAATTGTCATCCTGCTCTTCTAACTCGTTATAAGTGTGAAACGGTGAAATTAAAAAAATAGTCTGTCTGAATTGGTAAAAAAGGTTGTTTGTAAATATTTGGAAATGAATAGAAACAGTGAAAGCAACATCATAGTGTTTGTAACTAGCAGAGCCATTATAAAGCTATGACAGTGGATGAAAGGGAAAGTCTAAGGTCATGCAAATTACTAGAAGGAAAGATTGAAAAAATGTAACATGGGACTGTATAACACAGTGAAACCTCATGTGAAATATGAAATATGGGTAATATTGCATCTATAAGACTGTTTTTACAAAATATAAATACAAATAAAGAGATGGAAACAGAATAGCAGCTATGTATGACAGGGGAAGCATAGAGAGATTGAGAGGTGATGAGTTTTGTTTGTTTGTCTGGTTTTTATTATTATTATTGGAATAATGAAAATGCTCCAATAATGATTGAAATGAGGAATGCACAACTATGTGATTATACTGAATATCATTGATTGTACACTTTGGATGGATTTATGCTTTATTAATATGTATCAACAAAATTGATTTGTTAAAAAAATAGTTTTTTTCTAATATTGAGTCAAATGTTTACTTTAAAATATAGGGGAGCAGGCGTAGCTTAGTGGTTGAGTGCCTGTTTCACTTGTATGAGGTTCTGGATTCAATCCCCAGTACCTCCTAAAAAAAAAAGTATATATACATATATATATATATATATATATATCACTGTATCTTAATAAAGGCTTAACTGTATATTTTACGACCTAGAAAAATAAGCTTGGCAACCATAATTTTACAGTTTTGTGAGACTATTGAGAACACAAAAAGCCAGTACAAGAGAGAACACAATGAAATCCAGCAGGAATAATTTGTAATTAGAAAACTCCATGCAATTCTTCAGCCAGAGAGAATGGTGAACCATCTTAAAAATACGTGTGTTCCATGCTGGTCCTTGATAAGCCTTAATCAGACTCATTCCACCAACATTCTTCACAATAGGGAGCGGTCCCTAATTGCTGCTGGGTGCAGACAGGTAAGCTTCTTGCTGTTCCTCTCAGGAGACTATAATGATTGAGAGCTGAGCCTGAGCCTCAACAGCCAGGGTGGGATTCCAGTCCTCCTCCTACTTGCTGTGTGACCTTAGGCACATTACTTACCCACTCTGTGCCTCCATTAGTTTCCTTATCTTTAAAATCAGGGCTGAGAACCACTTCTGAGATTGCGTGGTGGCTCTAAGGACTGAATGAGCTGATCTGTGATGCATGCCTGACCCACTGCATCTCTCTTACAATTTGTTACTGGGATGTTCACAGGCAGGGCCAAAGGGGAGTCTCCTTGCTCTCCCTGGCCTGCTGTTACGGATACCCTGTCCCTGCCAGAGGACCCAGCCTGGGTGGAGGGGAACTGTGCCCAGAGCGGCCCTGCCCTGAGGCCCAGCATGCCGTCTTCTCCTCGGCAACCACCCCCACCACATCAGCGCTCTGGACCACAGCCTGGCCCTAGCCCAGCCGATCTGCTGGTGATCTGCCCAGGCTACAGTGGGGTGGCTTGGCTCCGGCAAGGGCTAAAGGTTCTTCATCTCGTTTTCTGCTTCAGTTTAACCACCTGGGTGGGGGGGGGGAGCCAATGCAGGGCATTGTTCCCACTCTTCTTCCTCCCCTACCTACCCCCCCGGGTGGGTACAAGGCCACATTCAGTTGGGCACTGCCTTTGGCCCCAGGAAAGCCCCCTTCAGGGGGCCTGTGGAGAGGGAGCGATCTGCCTCTCTGTCCCTGTAACGCCTCCACCATTCCCCCATCTGCCCGCTTCTTCAATGTCCTTCCCCGGCTCAGTCTCTCCTGCCTGTTTAGTTCAACAGCCCTTCTCAGCCCTTGCCAGGTGCCTGACCCTTGCGGGCTGAGCGCTGGGGGCACAGGGATGACGCAGGCAAGGACTCTGCCCTCCAAGAGCTCATTTTACAGCACCAGGAACACAGGCTCTGGAGTCCACGGGCCTGAGCTAGACTCTCCACTTGGCCCCTTTTAAGCTGTGTGATCTTGGGTCAACTACTTAACTGGAGTGTCCACTTCTTTATTTAAAAATTAGAGCCAATTAAAAAATAAAAATAAAAATTAGAGCCAAAGTACCTCCATTTGAGGGCCACTGAGGGAATTCAATGCAATCATGCACATAAAGCTCTCAGCTCAGCACACTGCATACAGTGGATGCTCAATCAAGTTTATCTGTCTCCCCTCCTTCACTTCCTCCCTCTTTCTTTCCTTCCTTCCTCCCTCTCTCTTTCACTGTAGACAACTGCCTCTTCCAGAGGAGAGGGCCATGGCAGGATCCACAGATAAATGGGGGGGAGGGGTGCTGTCCCCAGCTGGGGGCCTAAAAGCCAGTGTCAGATGGGGGGGGGGGTCCATCCCATGCTGAGCAGCGTGGGGGAGAGGACCAACCCATGGTTCTGCCTGCCAGGTGCTTTCTTTCTGAAGTAGACTCTTGGTCCTCTGACCTCCTTTTTCTCTCTCCCAATGGCTAATTAGGGCCGATTGCGGGCTCCTTTTTAGCCTTTCCTTTTCTGAACTTCCAAATGGCTTCTTTTTTTCCTTCCGCAGGGCAGGGCTGGGGACACACTGACAGAGCAAAGCACAGGCCCTGTGCTAGGGAGGTGCCAAGAGCTGTCTGTGCTGTGCTGGCTACTGAGGCATGAAGTTTGCGATTGCTCCAACAGGGCACTGTTTCTTGACTACCCAGCCTGCCGTTCATCTGTCTGTCCTGAGGTTCCTGCCCTAAGTCCCGGCGTATGTGGAGCAGCCAATAACCAATGCTCCCAGCAGCCTTGGAGGTCTTCCTGACAGCCAGCAGCCAGCCAGAGAGTGATGAGCTCCTATTGCTCCCCAGGGATGGCATGCCCTTATGGGGATGGGTAGCATATCCCAACCCCACCTGAGGCTGAATGCCTTCTCTACCATTTTCAGACACAGTTGAGGAAATCCAGAGACCTGGAACCAGACCCACTTGGGGGGCCAAGAAGGGAGAGGCAAGGAACCTCCAGTTCTTGAAGCCCAGGCTGGAGGCAATAGACAGCCTGTCTGCAAAGAGCAGGGCTCTCTGGGGGGCTGCAGCATGAGGTGGGAGCTCCATCAAATGTACAGCCAGTCATTATCCCAAGCACTAAGGATTAGCAGCAAAGGGGGCTGAGCTCCGAGGTGGTACCCAAACGTCTTCTGAGCCAGCTGGGCAGAGAGGAGGGCCGGAGTGGCTGGAGTCAGAGAGGGCTGCTACTTACCAAGAAGTGCAAACCAATGGGAAGGGTAGGCAGGTCAGGGTGGTGTCACATAGGAGCTCTGAGCAGAAGCAGAGAAATGAAGAAACTAATGGGGCCAGAAGAGACATCAGGAAGGGTTCCTGGAGGAGCAGTGTCACTTTAAAGGTCAGAAACCTGGTGTCAAAGTTATGGGAAGTGAATTAGTGGCATCACCAATGACCATGAGCGCCAGGGCCTGTGCTGTGGCGTGGCTCTGTATTCTGGGGTTTGCTGGGGGACCGATGCTGGAACTCAGTGCCAAGGTGTCCTCCATGCTGTAGCTCCAGCAGACGGGAGGCTGCCACATGTTCTCATCACGCCTTCTCACCTGGAGCCAGAGCCTGCTGCCTGCTAGCCCCTCTGCTAATGGCTTCCAGGTGTGTCCTTGGGTCCCTGGGGAGAGTTGTCCTGGAGGACACACCCCCTCCTACCCAAGCCCCGCCCCTCTAGTCACCTTCAGCCATAGAACCTGGAATGTCTGGCCCGGGGCAGACTGCAGTGCACTGGTGTGCTTTCACTCCAGGTAAAAGGAGCGTGGAAGGTCAGACTGCCTCCTCTGGTCAGCTATTGAGCTCTGAGACCCCTCGTCACCATCACTTCTGGCTCCTCAGTACCTTCAGTGCCTGGGGACCCAAAGTTTTCCTTCAGAATAAGATGGCTAGGTGGCTCGCATCTTCGTTGGGAGAGGGGTTGGTCTGGTGTATCCTTGAAAGACTAAGTGTACCTGTGTCTGTGGGTCTCTGTGCATATTTGGAACTCTGGGAGCCCATCTTTGTAACCATTTGTCTCTATTTCTGAGTCTGTGTGCCTATGTGTTTCTCTGTGTATTACACAACAAAGCTTTCCTTGACTATAATGACAAATTACATCAGTGTTTATTGTCCAATAAATAGAAGTCCAATATTTCCTTTCCTGCTTTACCTCCCTAAGGCCTTAAGTTTTCATTACAGGGTTATTTTCAGCCTTAATGGGGAAGGGGGGTTGAATTTGATTCATGCTCTGTTTGGGGGTGACTCAGATGCAGGAAAGGAGAAGACTCGTGGCTGAGAAACTGAAAAGCAGCATGGGTGCCAGAAATCACTCTCCTGAGATTTAGGGCAGGCTCCAAGGCTCCAGGCATCTAGTGGTCACTGGGTCCCTCTCCCAGTGTTCTCCTCATCCAGGCTAATGGTTAAGTGAGTCTGAGCTTCTATTGACCACACCATCCTCATCACCATCTCCTTCTTCAACACTATCACTCCCATCATCACCCCCACCATCGTCATCACCATTGTTACTATCGGCATCACCAGTCATATACCACAGCCACTGTCACCATCATCAGTGCTCCATTACTAATATCAGGATCTTCTAGTTGCTTTTCAATAGCTAAATACTAAGGACCCCAACGTTTTGCTGGGCACATTGCCTCCCAGTTAAAAGACTATTTTCCAGGCCCCTTGAAGCTAGTTAGGTGTGGTCATGTAAGTAAAAGTGTGCATGCCCTAAAAGGGAAGGGGCTTTCTTATCCCCTTCCTCCACCTTCTGCCTGAGGTGAAGGCTGGTGCTCTAGCATCCATTTTGGACCAAAAGAATGAAGACTGTATCTTAGAGAAGGCAGAGTGGGGGGCTGGAAGGAGTGTGGGTCCCTGATGACTGCAGAGAGATCTTTCAGCTCTGGACCACTACTTCTGGACTTTGTTTAATGGGAGGGAAAAGAACTTCCATTTCCATCTCATTTAATATGCTGTGTTTTGAGTATTCTGATGATATAGCCAATCTTAATCCTAATTAGTATTATATCAACATCACCACATATTTTTTTGCATTAAATAGTCCATGATCTGTATGAGAGAGGGGGTGGGTGGGAGGGAGGGAGGGAGGGAAGGTGAAACAGAGAGAGAGAGAGAGAGAGAGAGGAGAGATTGATTGATTCAGCACCATGGACAGATCAAGGGCAGCGGTTGCCAGGGGACAGGGCAGGAGGAGGTCAAAAGGAAGATTTCTTGAGGTGGCAGTGGTGGTTTTCCTCAACACATGCTCATTAACCTCTCTGTGCCAGGTACCGTGCTAGGAGCTGGGCTAAATACCAAGATGAATTTTGCCCAAGTCCACATCTAGCTCCTGGGACCAGAGGAAGCAGATCAACATGGGAAGTTTTCCTAAAGCAAAAAGAGGGGATTGAGAGCCAGCAGAGGGTGGAAGCAAGACTGTGTGACATACTGGACACAGTGCTGAAAAACAAGGGCCCCTTATGTATGGGGAGGGGGCTCAGGATTGGAAGAGGGTGACTGGTCTTTGAATTAAAGGAGAGTATTGTATTGGGTGGAGTTAAAGAAGGTGAGTTTTCAGGACCCATCTATTCCTCATATTCTACATCAATGATTCCAGTTTCTGGTCCCAGGAATCTATGGTGCTGTGATTATAAGGGTGAGGAGCTCTGAGTAGAAGCAGACAAATGAAGAAACAAAGGGTTCCACATCAATTTTAATTGTAAGGCTCTGCATCAGTTATCTACTACTGTGTAACAAGCCACCCCAAAACCTAGTGACTTAAGACAACACCATT
This sequence comes from Cabassous unicinctus, assembly GCA_029593785.1. Taxonomy (NCBI): domain Eukaryota; kingdom Metazoa; phylum Chordata; class Mammalia; order Cingulata; family Chlamyphoridae; genus Cabassous; species Cabassous unicinctus. Next base: position 15,773 of record JAQZBX010004596.1, on the reverse strand, counting down.
TTATTTGTTCACAATTCTGTGGGTCAGCTGGAACATTCTTCTGGTTCTCCCTGGGATCGCTCAGACAGCTGGAGTCAACTGGAAGATCATCTGGGGGCTGGTTGGTATAGGGGGCTTCAGCCAGGATGACTCATTTCTGGTCTCTGCCTCCAAGAGATTTGATTAGCTATCTACAGATGGCAATTTCAGATGAGCATGAAGAGAGGAACCCCAATGCACAGGCATTTTTCAAGTCTCTGCTTGCACCATATTTGTTGATGTCTCACGAGCCAAAGGCAGTCACCCGGCCAAGCCAAAGTCAGTGTGGGAAGGGACAGCAGGAGAGTGTGGGCACAGACTGGCAGGATTCTTTGCAGGCCATCAATATAACCATCTACTACCAGTTCTAAGTGTTTCTTTTTAAGACATCAGCACCCTCAGGTGTGCTGCTCTGAGTCAGAGAGACTGCAAACCTACGGCTCTCTGGAATCCCGGGGCCAGACCCTACCTTGTCTTGAGCCTAGGTCTAGTGGAAGCCCTTGAGCTTCCCCCAGAAGAGGAGTGTGGAAACAGAGGCCCCATGAGGGAAGGAGATCCAGGGTAGAAATTTACAGCCTGAGGGACCAGCGGCAACCTACTGGCACAGGTAAAGAAATAGGAGTCCAGAGAGGGACAGGGACCTGCTCACAGTCACACAGCCACACAGCCAGTCAGAAGCCAAGTGGAGTCACTCCTCTTTACTAAACTTCAGTTCCCAACTCTAAACTGGGGATAACAAGTCCCACCTAGGGCACCATCTGTAAACTGTAAAGCACGGTACAAAGGGAGTAAGGGATCATTTTGCCTGTAGCCTGGGAGTCTGGGGGAGGCGGGGTGTTTGAGCATGAGCAGGCTTACGACTTTCAGAGGACTCATCCAGCTCATTTACTCTAGGCTTTCCCAAGAGCCCCTGGCCACAGAGTGGAGGAGGAAGGTATTAAATATCCGAGAGTTACTTAAAAACCAGGTGCCCACCCCTCAGAAGCAGAGCTTGGCCTGTGCTGACTCAACAGAGAAAATGAAGCTTGGGCCTATGGATTTTCCTGCATCTCCTGGAGGGAGGATGAGGTGGGTGGTGAGAGTGAGGAATGGGAACAGTGAGGTTTTCCCCTCCCTGCAGTGCAGGAGCCACTCAAGAGGAGAGAACCTGGGGCCTCCCCCACTACCTAATGACTGATCTTCATCATGTCAGGCCTGCCAGGCTGCTCCTCCCCACGCCCCAGAGGCAGGGCGAGCAGAAGGAGAGGGAGAGCAGCAGGAGAGCTGCCGGGACGGAGGCTGCCTAGATCACAGCATGCTACAGCGTCAGACCATGAAGAGTCCCAGACCATCCTACCACCACTTTACAGTTGGGCAAACTAAGGTCCTAACTGGGGTGGAGCAAAGTTCAAGGTCATACATAAGAAGATGGGGCATTTACATGGACAAATCACAGTATTAACTTCCCCTCCCTAACCCCCATCTCCCCCTCCAAAAAAAACAAGGTCATCCTGTCCACACGTGTGCACACACACACACCCTTTTTCACAGACAGAGAAAGTGAGGTCTGGAAAGACAAAGAGACTTGCCCAGGGCCTTTAGCATTGTCAATACACCTCTGATGACAAAATGGACCTGGCGGCTCATGGGGAAGGGGCTACCTGCTGGGTGACCCTCAGGAAGGTCAACAGACCTCTCTGTGGGGCTTAGAGAGGGGCAGGGTCTCTGTAGGGAGAAAAAGGCTCAGGGAAGGAACCAGAGGCTCAGGGAGGGAACAGCACCTTGCAGGCTCAGAGACAGGCTCCAGGGTCTTGTAGTTTAGGAAATTCAAGAATTGGGGTCTAGAGTGACTGACACAAGAGACTCTCGTCTGGGCCCAGGGCAGACAGCCATCCTACTTGGGTGGGAATGGGGCTGTCTCCTATAACCTTCCTTGCTCTGTGTCCTAAGGAAATCCTGAGGACCTGAGTTTCTTTGCCCACAGGCTCCCCTGGGATCTGACCCAGCTGCACTCCCAGGAGAAAGGAGCCTTGGAGGCAGAGAGCTGCAGCGAAGATGAGTAGGAAACCTGAGCTCCTATTGGGCTCAGGTCCGAATCAGCTGTGCAACCTTGGGAGAAGCACTTAACCTTTCTGGGCAGCTGTCTCCTGATGTACCTGATGTAAAGCAGAAATGGGGGTGTGGGGGAGTGGAATCCTCAACATGTTTGCCTCACAGGGATGGAAAGATTGAGGCAGAGATTTTTAACTCACTTTTTCATTCAATGAACATTCCCTGGTACTTTCTCTGTGCTGAGCCCTGAGCTGCATGCTAACAAAACAGGAAGCCAGACCAGCCCTGAGCCCAAGTTGCTGACAGGGGACTCAGGGAAGCCCTAGTCCTCTGCTCACTAAGTAGACAGGTCCAAAGAAGGGAGAAGGAGGCCACAAAGGCTTCCTGGAAGAGGCAGAACTCACACTGAGCCCTGAGGGACAGTGGGCTGAACTGGAGAAACGGAATCAAGGGGAGAGAGCACCCCAGGTGAAACTTCCAAGCAAAGAAACTTCCACTGGATGCAACAGAAAATATACACACAGCCTCAGATTCAAACACATTTATTGAACACCTACTGCATACTGAATGCTGACAACCACAAGATGGGCAGGCCTGCTCCTCTGGAGAACAGAGACCCTTCAAAATGGCTCACAGACTTGTTTCCAGGGGAACACCTACACCAAGAGGGGAGGGGTGGACGCTGGGCGGAGGCCACACACAGAGGCAAGCAGAGACTTGTTATATTAATATCCTCAGTGAATTTGCCATGTTCGGGGAGGGAGGAACATGGAACAGCACAAAATGACATGGGAGCTAATTAGTCCCAGAGAGAAGCAACGCTCTGTCCAATATCACACGGTGGAAGCTTGGCAGGGTGAGTACGGGCTCCCACACCCCAGGTGCCAGGGCTTTTCTTGTTTCAAAGCACTTTCCGTTCACGTTATCACAACACCCCTGAGAGGCTGGCAAGACGTGAGTTTGGGACCCACCCACTTTACAGAAGAGGAAGCTGACAGCCCAGAGGTGGGAGGCCCAAGGTCATGCCCCACCAACCCTGGGATCTGTTCCTGACCTCGGCTTCCTGGTTCAGGATGAGAGTTCCCCATGGCGCTGGATGCTCTGAGGTGGCCCACCACCTTGGACAGAGCCTTGGACTGGGAGCCAGGGGCCAGGTTTCCAAAGCCATGACAACTCCCAGCTGTGGGGCAAATCCCTGGCCCTCTGGTCGCAGTGTCCCCATTTGTAAAACGCGGTCACTGCCTTTTTTTCTGGTACTTGCTGATTCTAGGTGCTCTTCCGGCCTCCTTTCCCCAACTGAGGTGTCCAGCATCCCCGACTCAAGGCTGTCTGCTGCCTTGCAGCCCCTTTTCCAGGGGAGCCACCAACTAATCAGAGGCCAGCCACCTTGGGGGCCTGGGGAGTGGGCTCTGGCCTTGGCAGGTATTCTGTGGTTCGGCAGGGGCTGGAGGCAGAAGGGGTCGATGCAACGGGGAAGAGAAGCAGAGATCTTTCTCCTCATCCATGCAAGCATGCATGCATGCATTCATTCATTCACACACGTCACTGAGCACTCTCGTGGCTAGTCTCTGAACTGGAAACAGTAATGGACAAGACCCAGCGTCTTCCACTAGGGAAGATGTCAGAGCTGGAGCTTGTGGTTGACATGGGCCAGGGCTCGAGGGAGTACAACAGCTGAGTGCCCAGACCCAACGGCATCTACCCGAGCACATGTGCCAATGTGAGAGAAGACACCACTAGCCTGTCACCTCCACAGACCAAGGGCATGGTGGAAGGCAGGAGGCAGTGGGCTCAGAGCACTTTGGCCAATCTCTGGATGCCTGGGCTTACATGCAGGGGTCTGTAAGCCTGACGCTCTGAGAATGCAAGGATCAGAAGTGTGCATGTTCAAGTATTAATGTGCATATGAGTCTATGGACATATACCAGGACACACCCAAAACTATGTTCATATGCGCACGTGTAGTAATGAGCCTGTGTGTATTTGCACGAAGCATATCTGAGTGTGCCTTGGCCTGTACACAAGCTTGTGCAAGCCTTCCTGGGCATGTGTATGCATATCCAAGCATGCAAGAGTCTGTGTGTGCTCACATGTGGACACACCTAGGTGTTTATGCATCAAGCTTGCCTCTACATTTACAAGCATGTGTACATGTACAGCCTTGTGTGTGTGCCTTTAGACATGTTCAATCCTAAATGTGCAAGTTACTGTTCTCGCCTGCCAAAGCCTGGGGAAACTGTGCTGGGGGTAGGAAAGAGGGAGGGAAGGGGGAGGAGAGAGCTGGGCACCCCCCGGCATCAACAGTGCTGGTCCTTAATGTTGGTCCTTGCCTAAGACACAGGCCACCGCAGGATCTGCCTCTTCTCCTTAAGTGGTATTGATCTGCCAGTCGGTTAAATATAACTTCAGGGAAGGAATCAACTCAATAACCATCCCCAATTCAAGAGAAAGAGAGTGATTCTGAGGAGGATGGGGTGGGGGGGGAGCCTCTATCCCAACCAGCTCTGCTGATACCACTGAAAGGTCTGAGGATCAAGGATCAAATGTCAGTCTCTCCAGCCTGAATAATTCATGCCAAAGCCAAGAGTGCTCCCTACTGAGGAGCCTGTCTCTTTAAATCAAGTCTGGAGCTTCCCAGTTTTGGGAGAAAAAAAAAAAAAATCCAGAACAAAACAAACCTATAAACAGCTCAGCCCCCACCTCAGCCCTGGCCTGGCCCACTCTAAGACCCCACCCCCATAAGCTACAAAATCTGCTCCTGTTCTCCTAACCTTTGGAGCGCCAAGCCCTCCCCTGCCATTCACCATTTACATGTGGGTAGCCTGGAGGGCGAGAGGGACGGATAGATGGTCCTGAGAGCCTGTAGGAGGGCCTAGTGGGGTGTCCAGGAGCTGGGGCAGGGAGGGGAAAAGCAAAAGGCTGAATCACTACCCCCACCCGTTCCTGTGCCAAGGAGCGGGCTTGGGGGAGGAGTCCAGCCTGGTGGAGGAAGCCCGTTCTGAGACCTCCCCGCAGAGCAGAGGAGAACAGCAGCGCCTGAGGGAGGGGGGGCGGCGGGGAGGGGGGACTGCCGCAGACTTTCCCCAGGGGATGGGGTCGAGACTTGCAGACACAGCTGTGCCTAAGGGAACTGGGGTCGCAGAGGAGGGAACCGAAATTGGGGGTTTTCCAGTCTCCTTCCTTGCAACGCCTTCTCCCTGCGCACAGAAATTAGGAAGAGGCTAAAAAAGGAGTAATTTTCCCAGCCCACCTCTCAACCCTGCCTCCCTCGGCTGTATGGGGAAGAGGGTCTAAAGTCCTCCCCGCAAATTCTATCTTGCTGGGGTCTCTAAAGTCCTCCGGGCAAATTCTCACTCCCTGGTGCCGATCCACCTGCCTGCTCTTCCCAGCCCTACCTCGCCCCACCCCACACGTGCCAGTGAGGGAAGAGCAAAGAACAAGCTGAAAAGTGGGGGGTGGCGGGGGGAAGGGGGGGGAAGGGAGAATGCAAGTCCGAGCCTCCGAGAGCTAAACTTCTCTGCGGCCCCGGGGATGGAGACCGGAAAGAAAAAGCGCAAAAGCCCAAAGCTCTGATTCCCGGGCGCTTCCCACCCCGCCTCCCGCGGCGAGGAGGGCGCGGAGACTCCGCTGGGGGCGGAGGAGGAGGCCGGGAGGCGGGGAGGGGGAGGCAAACCCTGCCCACTCGGCTCCGAGCCCGGAACGGCCAAGGAAGTCGGAGGCCGGTGCGCAGGGCTGGGAGGGCACCCGGGGCGGGGGGCTCTGCTCCCCGCCTGAACCCTCTCGCCCTCAGCCAGGAATGGGAAGGTTCCTGGGACTTTAGAGACAGCCGACGGACCGACAGACCGGGACTGCCAGCCGCTCCGGGTCAAGGACTTGCCCCACCCGTCCCCCACTCCACCCATCAAAGGCGCTCCCAACTCACTGGTGAGCGCGGAGGCCCGGACGCTGGATGCGGGGGCGGCCGCGATGGCCCCGCCAGCGGGACAGCCGGGGCCCCGGGGGCCGCTGCTACCGGGGCTGCTGCTAGTGGCTGCTGCGCTGAGCCGGCCCGCCGCGCCCTGCCCCTTCCAGTGCTACTGCTTCGGCGGCCCCACGCTGCTGTTGCGCTGCGCGTCGGGCGCCGAGCTCCGGCAGCCGCCGCGGGACGTGCCGCCCGACGCGCGCAACCTCACCATCGTGGGCGCCAACTTGACCGTGCTGCGCGCTGCCGCCTTCGCCGGCGGGGACGCGGCCGGGGAGCAGGAGGAGGAGGAGGCGGGCGTGCGCCTGCCGCTCCTGAGCGCGCTGCGCCTCACGCACAACAACATCGAGGTGGTGGAGGACGGCGCCTTCGACGGGCTGCCCAGCCTGGCAGCGCTCGACCTGAGTCACAACCCGCTGCGCGCCCTGGGCGGCGCCGCCTTCCGCGGGCTGCCCGCGCTGCGCTCGCTGCAACTCAACCACGCGCTGGCACGGGGCGGCCTGGCGCTGCTGCACAAGTTGGACGCCGCGCTCGCCCCGTTGGCTGACCTGCGCCTCCTGGGCCTGGTGGGCAACGCGCTGAGCCGCCTGCCGCCCTCCGCGCTGCGCCTGCCGCGCCTGGAGCAGCTGGACGCACGCCTCAACGCGCTGGCGGGCCTGGGCACCGACGAGCTGCGAGCGCTCGAGCGCGATGGCGGCCTCCCCGGGCCGCGTCTCTTGCTCGCGGACAACCCCCTGCGCTGCAGCTGTGCCGCGCGCCCCCTGCTGGTCTGGCTGCGCAACGCCACGGAGCGCGTACCCGACGCGCGGCGCCTGCGCTGCGCGGCCCCGCGGGCGCTGTACGACCGGCCTTTCCTGGACCTGGATGAGTTGCGGCTGCACTGCGCCGACGGCGACGCCGACGGCCGCGGGGAAGAAGTGGGGCTCGCAGGCCCGGAGCTGGAAGCCTCCTACGTCTTCTTCGGGCTAGTGCTTGCGCTCATCGGCCTCATCTTCCTAATGGTGCTCTATCTAAACCGCCGCGGCATCCAGCGCTGGATGCGCAACTTGCGCGAGGCCTGCCGGGACCAGATGGAGGGTTACCACTACCGCTACGAGCAGGACGCCGACCCGCGCCGCGCGCCTGCCCAGGCTGCCCCCGCCGGCTCCCGCGCCACTTCTCCGGGCTCTGGCCTCTGATCTTCGCCTGTCGGGGATTGGGGGCTGCCCCTGCCAGCTGATGACCTTACTGGGGTTGCCTGGCCTGCCCCTGCCTGGCCAGAAGCCGTGGGTATGAGACACCCGCGCGCGGTCTTAGGAGCTCAGAGACCTGCCCCTGACGGCCTGAGACCCTTTGGATCTTCGCATACCCCAAGCCCCACCCAGAGGCTCCAAGCTGTTCCCCCCTTTCCAGCCTCTGAGAGCTCCCACTACCAAAGACCCTGGGACACCTCTGTTGATTCCAGAATCCCCACCCGCCCAACCCAGACTCGAGCACATCCCTCCTGGACCACGGAAAAGACCCCTCCTCGTTTCAAGACTCAGCCAGAGACCCTTCCTTCAACTTGGAAGCCCCGGGACCACTTTCACCAACTTCTATTTTGGGCCCCGACCTCTCCAACCAGAAATAGGAAGCCCCAATATCCTAGGCTGCCCCAGCACTGACCCCTCGCCTCCCAGGGTTCAGAGACCCTCACATCCCATTCTGGTCTCTGAAACAGAGCATCTCCATCAGAAGGTTTTTGTGGACTCTGAGCCCTTTGCCCCATCCCAGAGCTCCACCCTGCATGGAGACCTACATCCTGGGGCTCTGAGGATCAGGGCACCCTTTCCCAATCTGAGGGTGTATTTCATACCCGGCCTTCCTCACCACCCGCCTCTCCAGCTCTGGCCCAGGCCCCTCCCTTCCTTAACCCAGGCTTGAGGTTCAACTCCCAGTCTGTCTCTCCCATCCCAGGGACAGGCACGCCCGTTGTAGCCTTAGTGTGGAGTGGATCCTCAGCGGTCCCCTGCTGTGACTCTGATTCCCCAATACTTAGTGCTTATCCCTAATCTCAGACTTTCAGCCATTCTCCCCAAATTGAGTCTCATTCCCTTGGCCAAGCCTCAGGCTCTCGATTCCCCTCCCTCCACTCCCATCACTTGCATTCAGTGTCCACCCCTGCTGCTCACAGGGACAAGATCCCGTGAAGAATCCCGTCCTGGGGTGTGCTCACGCCCTTGTCCTCCCAGGCTGAGCTTTCCGGTCCTGCGAGACAGCTAGCAAGCACTCCCACCACATATTAGCAAATTCTCGAGGGGAAGGAGAGAGTCCTGGGGACTGGGATGTGGCTGGCCAGGCTTCAGATCCAGGATCACCCACCTATCCCAGCCTCAGAGGGGTGGGGGAGAGGACTCTGAAGGGCTGGGAGCCGCTGCCAACCCCTTTCTCCACCCTCTTTCCCACCCACTGTGGCACTTCTCCAGTGGGGATTCCCTGCCCCTCCTCTATGCCTTCTGGAAGCAGAAGGGGCTCTTGCCTCCTGTCTCAGGCACCATCCTTCCTGGTTAGGGTCAGAGCCTCAGTGCCCTGCCTTCTGCATGATCCCAAAGCACAATTGGTGAGTGGGGAGGGGGGCCACCTCTCCCTGACTCCCCACCCCCTAGGTCAGGCAGAATGGCTGGTCTGTGCTGCCTCTGCACACAGGAAGTTGCCCTCCTTCAACATATTGGCTTGAGGCCTGCCTTCCCACCCCCCACCCACGCCCCAAAATCTGGATCTCCCTTGGGCAGTTTTCTATAAAGTCTGCAATAATCTCTGAAACTCTGCTCTTGAAAGTGGTGCCGTGTCATTCCTGCTGACCTTGGGGCATTGATGGGAGTGGGAGGGGACACCTGGGAGGGCACCCTGGACCTCCCCAAGGAGAGGCAGTATTCCTTGGTGTCTTCTCTCAGCCTGTGGGAGAAGTCAGCTGTGACAGCATGTAGCAGGATTAAGGTTAGACACAGGAGGGACTTCCCATTGGGATGGCATTGCTCTTCAAAATCAGCCTGCTTTTTGTTTTCTGAGGTGAGATTATCCACAGCCAGCATGGGGTCCTAAGCTTCCTCTACCTCCTCTTCCTCTTCCACTTCTCATCACTGCAAGGGAGTGGGTTGGGGGAGAGAGGCTAGTAGACTAACAAACACTAAACTCAGACAAGGCTATCGGGGAGGAAATGCAACTATGGAGAATCCAAAGCAGCTAATTCCTTCTGCAGCCAGAAAGGAAAGAAGAGGGATCGTTTGCTGCTTTGGGCTCATCCCCTCTGATGAATTACCTGATACTCCCTTATGTCCTGTGTCACGCTGCACTCTCTGCCTGGGAGGAAGGAGGGTAGGAAGGCAGAGGAGGGGCATGTAAGAGGCTGAGAGAAGCAGCAGCCAGGGGCCTGGGGGCGTGGATCAAGTGACCCCTTGAGATAATGTGGAGCGAGAAGACAGCTGGGCTCTGGGCCAGCAGGGCCAAGATAAGGGGGTTTTCTCCTCCTTCAAGGTCCCCAGGGTCACAGAGTCCTAACCAGGTGGTGGAAGTCTAGAATCCTGCCATTTTAGGACCTTAGGACCACATTATTTGAGAAGTTGTGCCTTCTAAAAGTTGAAGAGACCCTCAGAGGTGATAATGGGGAGCCTCCTCACATTGGGGAGCTCCCTCCCTCCCCTCCTAGGAGCATCCATTTAAATGCCAGAGGGATCTGCCTGGGTCTCCCTGACTGTCCCAGCTTTGCCTTGGGGCTGGGATATGCCTCATCCCAGGACAGCCCTCCACTCCCACGAAGTGGGAGACAGTGCCTGTCTCCTTACTTATCTTCTCCCAGCAATTCCCTCCCCCTTCTCATTCCTCACGTGAAGGGGTTAAATCCTCTTGAAGTATTCCCAACCATCAGTAATCTTCAAAAGGTGTCCTGCCACCCCGCTAGGGTGAAACAGTGATCATCTCTCTAACAGGAGGTCACCTCCCCAGTTCCAAAAACATGCCTTCTGGAAATGTAGACTAAGTCTGCAATAAGTCCTGGCAAATAAAACATGCTATTAGCTGTGGGTTTATCATCAGCAAAAATCTTTGAGGCTTTCATATGTGAGCTGCTGCTAAGCTAAGTATCAGTGGCCTTTGGCTTTATGAAACCATCAACAGGTTCCCAGGGACCCTGAGCCTTGCCTCCTTTGCAAATCCAGCCATTCATTCAGCCTTTACTGAACACAACTCTGCTAGAAGCTAATGATCCAGGAGAGAAATCATATTTAATCAAGGTCTAGAGAAAAGAAAAAGGGCCTCTGACCCAGGCTAGGGAGACTTCCTGGAGGAAGTCATATTTGAGCTGGATTTTGAAGAATGAGTAGGAGGTTGCCGAGCAAAGATCAGCGGGATCGGCTCGTGCAAACGCCTGGAGGCAGGAAGGTCCTGTTAGTCTCAGGATTGGAGAAGACCGGCAACGGGGGTGGTCTGGGAGGAGGATGTGCATGTGGGTAAGAGAGATCTGCGTTCTCCACACTCTGCTCTGGGGGGCTATAGAGGGACCTCTGCCATCTGCAAGGAGACAAGTCATGGAAGTGGGGAGGTGGACGTGGGAGGCAGGAGATCTGCACTGTGCCTCTTAGCTGCAGAGCCCGGTTGTCCCTTCCTTCTCCCGTGCACTTTGTGTCACTGTTCATGCTGGCCACTGGAGACACAGGGAGACCAGATTGGCAGGGGGTGGGGGAGGGACAAGGGAAGGGGCCACTGTGGGAACTCATAAGAAACCTTGCGGGAAAAAATTACGATGAGGTCCAGCTGGCCCTACCCTGATCCCCTGGTGCCACCCACCCCCTCCAGACCCTCTCTCAGCAATGCCAAGGCCGACCGAATGGCCAGGTTCTCCCTCTGATCATACGCTGCGGATGCTGCTGGAAGTCTGGGATGGGTCAGCGCCCAGAGACGTGGGGCTGCCGTGGCCGAGTGCCAGGGAAACAAAAACTACCTCCAGGATGTCCCTTTAAAGAACAAGGATGGTAGAGAGGAGGAGAGAGAGAGCAAGGTGTGTAACTGTTAGGAATGTGATAGACAGGAAACCAGCCACATGAACTTTGAGAAACATGTCAGACTTTCCAGGGTTCTGTGACCCTGCAAAAAAGGTGAAATTTCCTTTCCTTCTGAATTAGAAACCGAAAACAAAAGAAAGCTATGATGGCTATCTTGAAAAACCTCTTGCTTCCACGACCCCCTTGATGGAAACAGCGAGGGCTCAGCAGGAGTCCGGAGAACTGAACTTGAGTCTGACCTCAGCACCTGGCTTGCCATGCTGTTTGATCCATCAGCGGTGGAGCCTCTACTGTGCGTTGGGTGCCAGGGATTCGGCAGTGAATGTGGCAGAGCCAGCTACTGCCCTTGTGGACCCGGTGTGATCCTGTGACCTTGGACAGCTGCCTGCCTCTCTCTGGCTTCAGGTTCCTCTTCAGTCCAGGCTGGGGGCTGGACTTGTGACCTCCAAAGGCACTGCTTGCTCTGACTGAAGTCTATCTCCTTCTTTGTTAAGTCTCTGTCTGGCAGACTCGAGGCCCTAACTGATGGGCATGGCCCATCCCGGTGTGGGAGCAGTGACGGGAACCCCTCATATTACTGCACAATGGGCTTGGCTGCCTTCAGAGTCCCCTCGGCGCCCCCTCACGGCCCCTGCCCTCTTCCCTCACCACTGCCTCAGGGCAGCTAAGCCAGGAGTTGGCCAGCCCCTTGGAGACCACCTCAACTCACCCTTACCTGTGCTGGTGAGGAAACTGAAGCCCACGAGCCCAGGAGCCAGTCCCGTTCACGCAGGTTGTCAGGAGCAGACGGACCCAGAGCCCAGGACATCACCCAGGATGACCCTGCTCTGCTCTGGGTCTGAGTGTCGGGCACAACCACCCACCTCCTAACCTTGCATCTCCACCCCTGTGGTCCCTGCCCCCTGCAGCCAGGCCGCAGCCTGTGGGAGCCGAACTTTACCCTGGAGATGAAGGAAAGAAAGTGAACAATGAGATTTGGGGTTGGGGGTATCAGGGGGTTTCTTCATCCTCCATTGGCAGCTTCCAGCAGGCGCCAGAAATCCCTCCACCCCCCACCCCCAGCCTCTTGCAGGCAGCAGCCCTGCCAGGGGATCATTCTCGAGGGAAGAAACATCTCTTACCTCTTCCTGAGAGGAGAAAGGGGCTCGTTCTGGACTGGAGGCCCCAGTCATCAAGTTCATTCTTCCTGAGCCTCTACTCCCTGCCAAGCCCCAAGCACCACATCCTGCTCCTGCCATTGGTAAAGACAGTGACCACTCAGGGTCACTGTGATAATGGGAAGCACAGGGGACCCACGGAGGCCCCTGACTATGTGACCATTTAATTTATCATCCAAACTGGGAAATGTGGGAGAGTGGAAGGGGCCACTATTAATAGTTACATTGGGACAAGAATAATCTGGGACTGGACCAGCCTGGCCAGCCCTGGACTCCACATAGGCTGGCCAGTGGCTTTAAAAAAAGGTATTGATACATATTAATAAAGCATAAATCTATCCAAAGTGTACGGTCAATGGTATTCAGTATAATCACATAGTTGTGCATTCATCACTTCAATCATTTTTAAAGCATTTTCATTGTTCCAGTGATAATTATAAACTGAAACAAACCAAACAAACAAAACTCATCACCTCCCAATCTCTCTATGCTTCCCCTACTGTACATAGCTGCTCTTCTGTTTCCTTCTCTCTAGTATATTTGTATGTATATTTTTGTAAAAATAGTCTTATGTATACAATATCACTAATATTCATATTTTACATGAGGTTTCACTATATTATATAGTCCTAAGTTACATTTTTAAGCTTTCCTTCTGGTAATATACATGTCCTTAGACTTTCCCTTTCAACCACTGTCATACCCATATAATAACTCTGCTAGCCATAAACACCATGATATACTCTCACCATTGCCATTCATTTCCAAAGATTTACAAACAACCTTTTAACCAATTCTGCACAGATTAACCATCAGCTTTCCATTCTCTACCCTCATTCTATTTTCTGGTGACTGTATTCTAATTATTAATTCCATGAGTTTCCATAATATATTTAGTTCAAAAGCGCAATCATACAGTATTTGTCCTTTTGTGTCTGGCTTGCTTCACTCAACATAACATCCTCCAGGTTCATCCATGTTATCATATGCTTCATGACTTCATTTCTTCTTACCACTGTATAATATTCCATCGTGTGTATACACCACAATTTGTTTATCCATTCATTCATTGGTTGATGGACACCTGGGTTGTTTCCAACTTTTGGCAATCATGAATAATGTCACTATGAACATCTGTGTGCAGATGTCTGTTCGTGCCAGTGCTCTCAGTTCTTCTGGGTATTCACCTAGTAGAGATATTGTAGGATCATGTGGCAAGTCTATATTCAACTTCCTTAGGAACTGCCAAACAGTCCTCCACAGTGGCTGTACCATTCTACATTCCCACCAACAGTGAATAAGTATTCCTATCTTTCCCATCTCTCCAACATTTACAGTTTTCCGACTTTTTAATAGTTGGCCAGTGACTTCTGACAAGACGTGAAGAGGAAAGAAAGACGCGCCAGACTGCTAGACTAGTCTATCGGCACCAGACAGTGATACACTCCGCCTCCTTGAACCCTGTTCTCCAGCCATGCCAACCTACTCGGATTTTAGTAACTGCCCAGCTCCTCCATGCCCCCGTGCCTTTGCTCACACAGTACCCTCTGCCTGAGATGCCTTCTTCAACCTGGAGTGCATTGAAGACAGCTGCAGGCTCCCCTCTTCTCTCCTGACCTCCCAAGGAAGAAGTGCTCTCGCCCTCTTTCTCCCACCGCTGTACCATCCAGACCTTTATGTGTGCTGGTTGGTTTTCCTGCCCATTGTCCACACCAGGCCAGAAGCTCTCCCCAGGACAGAGGTTGGACCCAGTTCACGTTTGGGTCTCCAGTCCTGGTGCCCAGGAAAAACTGGCTCAGCCTGTCGCAGGTTTTGGTTCCTGGCCCCAGCAAGGTGCAGTGACATCTGCTGGCCAATACGTGTTGGAGCCAAGCCAGCTTTTCTTTGCATATATGCACCATCTGCTGGCAAAGATGGGAAAGTGCCTTCTTAACTTCCTTCAACAATCTATTCAAGTACAGTATTTATTAAGTGCCTACTGTGTGCCAAGCACTATGCTAGAAAGAAGCTAGAAATACAGTAGTGAAGAAAACTGATAAGGCCCCTGGCCTTATAAAATTATAACAGTAGCAAACACTTAAATAGGGCTTACTATGTGCCAGGGACTATAATGGGTGCTTTAACCCACTTTATCCTGATGAGAACTCTATGAAGTAGGTAATATTATTATCCCTACATTAAAGATGAAGAAACTAAGGCACATGGAGATGAATCATTTGCTCAATATCACACAGCAAATAAGGGGCAAAGTCAGGCTTAGAATTCAGGCAGTCTACTTCAAAGCTCATGCTCTAATTCCACAGTAAGCAATAAATAAGCAGGATACTTTTTATGAAGTAAATAAGCAGGGATGTAAAAGTGCTGGGGAGGGGCGTCCTCTGAGCGTAATAAGGAAGGTCTCTCTGTGAAGGCGAACTGCCCTGAAGAATGGGAAGAAATGAGCTGTCTAAAGAACCTAAGAACGATAGATCCAGGCAGAAGAAACAGTGGGTACAAAGGCACCAAGAATTAATTCATCTACCAGTTCTGGCCACTCTACCCCTACATACCTTTCCAATATATCCCTTTTCTCCAACCTCACCTGGTTACAACCTCTACGTGTCTCAGCTGGACCCCTGCCCAGCCTCCTCCCTGGTCCCCCTGCCTCCAGCTTTCCCCTCCAGGCCATCCTCTGCTCCACAGCCAAAGCAGCCCTGAGAGTGCATGAATCTGGTGCCTCCCACTGCCCCTGCCCTGCTTAAAACCTATCCCACTGCCTTCAGGATAGAAGCTAAGCTCTATTACCTGTAACACCCCTACACATGGCCATGATCTGCTCCCATCTCCTGACAGCTCTTCTGGCTCCCTTCACTCCAGCCACACCATATCCTTTCAGTTCCTGGAAGTTTCCAGGTTGTCTCACCCCCTGGGGCTACCCATGTTCTGTTCCTTCTATCTGGAATGCCCACAGCTCCAGCTCACCTGCCTAACTCCTTCTCATCCTTCAAAACTTAGTTCTAGCATTTCCTTCTCTAAAAAGCCTGCCTCATTCTCCATCCCACCCACCCCACTGGAGTGTGGAGAGTCCTTCTTAGTGCCCCCCACAGCAGGCTGTATGTGTGGAGCCCTCTTTCCCATATCCCTCAGCTGCTATTCCAAACCTTTGTCATCATGAATCTGTGAGTTCCTTGAAGGAATGACCGTCTTATTTCTCTTTGTGTCTACCAGGCCTAGCACAAGCACCAGCAAATTGTACATGCAGCTTGTGAGCAATACATTGCTCGGGTTTTTTCACTTTCTTTTTTTTTTCATTGGGGTATAATTTGCATATAGTAAAATTTACTCCTTTTGGTGTGCCATTCTATGAGTTTTCACCAAGATACAGAACAGTTCCAGCGTCCTTCCCCAAATTTTCCTGCTGCCCCTCTGTAGCCAGCCCTCCCCCTAGCCCCAATGGCTGGCAAGTACTGATCTGTTGCCTTTTCCAAGATGTCACATAAGCAGAATCATACATATTTGACCTTTGGTGTCTGACTTCTTTCACTCAGCATAATGTATTTGAGAGTCATTCGTGTTATAAATATTGGTAATTCGTTCTTTTTTTTTTTTTTT